>CAUYQG010256359.1:0-50312 GCA_963574415.1 Tarsius wallacei
GAGTGCAGTGGCCGCTCCCGGCCACCGCAGCCTCGACCTGCTGGGCTCCGGCGATCCTTCCGCCTCAGCCTTCCGAGTAGCCGGAATTACAGGTGTGCGCTACCACGCCCGGCTGATTTTTTTTTTTTATTTATTGTAGAGATGAGGTTTTGCCTGCCCAGGCGGGTCTCGAACCCGCAGGCTCAGGCAATCCACTCACCTCAGCCTCCCAAGGCGCGGGATTACAGGCTGAGCCACCGAGCCCGGCCGATCTTTTTTTTTATTAAGAGAGGAATGTTATATATATATTTTGATTCTCTTAATTTTCAGCATATGGTATGTTTCCTTCCAATAGCAGCCTAAAAATATAAATACATGTGAATATCAGTTTTATTGAAAATATTGAGAGCAGCTTTATATTTTAGATTTATATAATGTTCTTTTTTTTTTTTGAATAGAAAAAATGAATGCACCAAATCTGCCTCCACATAAAGACACTGGAAAAACAGTGGAGAATGTGGAAGAATACAGCTATAAGCAGGAGAAAAAGATCCGAGCAACTCTTAGAACAACAGAGCGTGATCATAAAAAAAATGCACAGTGCTCATTCATGTTAGACTCCGTGGGTGGGTCTTTGCCAAAAAAATCAATTCCAGATGTGGATCTCAATAAGCCTTACCTCAGCCTTGGCTGTAGCAATGCTAAGCTTCCGGTATCTGTGCCCATGCCTATAGCCAGACCGACACGCCAGACTTCTAGAACTGACTGTCCAGCAGACCGCTTAAAATTTTTTGAAACATTACGACTTTTGCTAAAGCTTACCTCAGTCTCGAAGAAGAAGGACAGGGAGCAAAGAGGACAAGAAAACACGTCTGCTTTCTGGTTTAACCGATCTAATGAACTGATCTGGTTAGAGCTACAAGCCTGGCATGCAGGACGGACCATTAATGACCAGGACTTCTTTTTATATACAGCCCGTCAAGCCATCCCAGATATTATCAATGAAATCCTTACTTTCAAAGTTAATTATGGGAGCTTTGCCTTTGTTAGAAATGGAGCTAGTTTTAATGGTACTTCAGTAGAAGGGCAGTGCAAAGCCCCTCATGGAGCAAAGACTGTGGGTTACTCAACATATCATGAGCATCTCCAACGCCAGAGGGTCTCATTTGAGCAGGTAAAGCGGATAATGGAACTGCTAGAGTACATAGAAGCACTTTATCCATCATTGCAGGCTCTTCAAAAGGACTATGAAAAGTACGCTGCAAAAGACTTCCAGAACAGGGTGCAGGCACTCTGTTTGTGGCTGAATATCACAAAAGACTTAAATCAGAAACTAAGGATTATGGGCACTGTTTTGGGCATCAAGAATTTATCAGACATTGGCTGGCCAGTGTTTGAAATCCCTTCCCCTCGACCGTCCAAAGGTAACGAGCTGGATTATGAGGGTGATGACACAGAAGGAGAACTGAAGGAGTTGGAAAGTAGTACGGATGAGAGTGAAGAAGAGCAAGCCTCTGATCCCAGGGTCCCGGAAGTCAGACAGCTGATAGACAACAGTTTCGACTTCCAGTTGCAGGACTGTGTATCCAAGAAGCTGGAGAGGCTCCAATCTGAGGATGATTCTGTTGGCTGGGGAGCACCAGACTGCAGCACAGAAGCAGGCTTTGGTAGACATTGTCTGACTTCTATTTATAGGCCATTTGTAGACAAAGCACTGAAGCAGATGGGGTTAAGAAAGTTAATTTTAAGACTTCACAAGCTAATGGATGGTTCCTTGCAAAGGGCACGTATAGCATTGGTAAAGAGTGATCGTCCAGTGGAGGTACGTTTCCAGTAGCCATTAGTATGATATTGTCCTTAGTTCTGTTCTTTATTGTAAATTGCAGCATGTGTTGATTATTATGCACTTTCATATTCTAATATTTTTAAGCATAAATGATTGTTACTATGGATTGCACATTTAAACACTTCTGTAAAGTACTGTGATAAATGGGGAATTGATCTTTGAACACCTCACGAAATTTAGTGTATTAAGTGCAAGTTGGTATGTGGAGGGAATAAGTTCAACCATACAAATACAGGATGGAGAGGGACAGATGAGGTATAAGAGGTATAAGAGGGCAGGATAAAAGCCACAATCATGGAGGACTACAAGCTGCACATCAGTCAGTAAAAGGTAACATCATACTCAGGTAGTTTTAAATGAATATGGCACCCAAGGTCATGGATATAGTTCTTTCTCTGTTCTTTGGCGTCATTTACTTGCTTTTAAGTAGCATGTCCAGTTTTGGTTACTGTATTTTAAAGAGATGTGAATTATAGAGAAGTATAAGATTGATCAAAAGTGTACACTATTTGACAAGGTGAACGTGTTCAGCATAGATGATGGAAGTTTAAGAGAAGTCTTGATTATTATCAAATACATGTTTTGATATGTGTAGATTTTTGTCAGAGGAACGTGTCCACCAGAGGAAGTGGCTTGAAGACAATACAAATTTGGTTTTGATAGCTTGATCCCTCATAAATTCCCTACTGGTAAGAGTGGTAAAACCAGAAAAAGGGTATATTGTGGGATATTGTTGTCGAGAGTCCAGAACAGTACTGTACAAGTGATTTTTCTTTTCTAGTGAGTTGGCATGTTCATCTGGCTAAAAGTAAAAGCATCCAGATCTCTGAAATCCCTTATACTTGTGTTAGTCTGTGATTCTAAATTTTAGTAGACACACACACAGACACACACACACACAAACACATACACACACACATACACACATGTACAGTCCCTCGGTATCTCGGGAGGGATTGATTTCAGGACCTCCTTTGGATACCAAAATCCTCAGATGCTCAAGTCCCTGGTATACAGTGGTATAGTATTTGCATATAACCTCTGCACATCCAACTGTATACTTTAAATCATCTCTAGATTCTGTGTAATACCTAATACCTTGTTAATATTATGTAAATGGTTGTTATACTGTATGGTTTGGAGAATCATGTCAAGAAAAAAAGTTTGTAAATGTTAGTACAGATGCAGTTTCTTTTTTCCCAATATTGTCACTTTGCGATTTGTTTACTCCGTGGATGCAGAACCCATGGATAGAGAGGGCTGACTGTATATACTTGTTATTTTTATTTTTTCTTACTTTAGTTCATTACACAATCTGGCTTGCTTTAAAGACATAAATGATAAAACAGAGGCATTTCTTTTATTTTTACTTTTTAAATTTTTGAATTTTTATTTTATTTTATTTTTGAGTTGGAGTCTCACTCTTTGTTGCCCAGGCTGGAATGCAGTGGCATGCTCATGGCCACTGCAACCTCAACGTGCTGGACTCAGGCTATCCTTCCTCCTCAGCCTTTCAAGTAGCTGGAACTACAGATGCATGCCACCATACCTGGCTAATTTTTGTGGTTTATTGTAGAGACGAGGGCCCACCAAGTTGCTCAGGCTGGTCTCGAACCCCCGGGCTCAGGCATTCTACTCGCCTCAGCCTCCCAAAGTGCTGGGATTATAGGCTGGGAGACGCCTGGCCCAGAAGGCATTTCTTAAAGATGGAAAACACCTGAAGAGAATCTGAGTTTGCAAGATTTTATTTTTTTTTATTCTGATGGCCAGATTATGAACCTTTAGAAGGAAAGGCAAGCATTCACATGAATATAGGAAGATGTTTACAAAATGAACCAATACTTTGAAGCTAAATTTTAAGAAGTTAGTTTACTTTAAGTATTATTTTCATTAGAAATTTTAAACATGAATTACATGCCATTTTCTTCAAACAGTATTTTAACTTTGTGAATGATGTGAATGATTTTTTAATGCACATCTTTTTATTAGAGCAAATGAGCTTTTTTTCTTTTAGTACATTAATAACTATAGTAAGATTTTATTATAGTGAAGGTTTCAAAATCAGTAGAGCAAAAATGTAGGTAATGTAATGAGAATTTGTCATACTTCAAATGATGATTAACTTTGCAACTTGGTTTTTGGTGGAAGCGGTTTAATTCCATCAAGGACACATGTGGGCAAGACAGAGTTGATGTTTAATTTGTGTTGTGAAGCACTAGTTTTGAAGTAATATGAGTGAAAAAAGCCCTGGCAGTACAGTCATCTCAGTATCCCAGAAGTACTGGTTCCAGGAGCCCTGCGGATACCAGAACTCTCGGATGCCCAAGTCCCTGATACGGAACGGTGTCATATTTTCATACAGCCTGCACACATCTCCTGTAGACTTTAAATCATCTCTTGATGCTTATAATTCCTAATACTATATAAATGCTACATAAATAGTTGTTATATTACGCTGTTTTAAAATTTGTAGTATTACTATAATTATTACTTTTTAAAGATGAGGTCTTGCTATGTTACCCAGGCCAGACTTGAATTCCTAGGCTTGAGACCAGCCTAAGTCTCCTGCCTCAGCTTCCCCAGTAGCTTGTATTCATTTTTATTATTGTATTGCTAATTAAAATTTCTTTTCAGATTTTTGGCTCTGCAGATGCCTATGGAGAGCCGACTTCTGTATAATCTCATCTCTCATTCAGGGGTTCACATAGGAGAGAGGAGCTCATGGGCGGGGGGCAAAGTGGGGGTGGAGTGGGTGTGTCTAGCTTCTGTAAACTGCATTACACACTCTCCCCAAATCGTCCTTCTTTCTTCTCCAGACTCTGTGGTGATTAACTATTGCTGCCAAGGGGATTGCATCCCTTAGTTGTGACAAAGCGAGGAAAGATTGAGAATGCGTGCCCTATGTTTTATGTAAACCTCATGTAAAAAAAAGACGTAAGAGAGTTTACCCGTAGTTTTGAGTTCCCATGAAAGTGATCTTCCTTTGGTTAGACCACTTGAGATTTAACCAGAGAGGTTATCCTTGTTATAGAAAAAAAGAAGCCGAAACTTAAAGTGTATACAGTGTATGAATTAAAGACTGTTTATTAGAATTGTCTGAAGGTTGCTTGCTTTAAAAAAAAAAAAAAGAACTACAGAATCCCATTGTTTTAAATTTTTGACATAAAATGTTAGGTGTCAAATAATGAAACAGTAATGGAGAGCTAAAGTAGGAATTCTGTATTGGAGATTAATCCAAACTAACAAAAAGTGAGGCTCTGAAATTATAATTACCTCAGTGGGAAAGTAAGATTTTATTTTTATTTCCATCTCCAGAGCATAATTTCTGTAAAAGGAGGCATATATATGTGTGTGTATATATATTTGTATTCATACACACACACACACACACACACACACACACACACACACATATATATATATATATGAATATATGTGTACACTACCCTCCCAGGTTTGTTTTAGTCATTTTACTAAGTATGTCAGGCAGAGAGCCACGATATGGGCTTTATTCTTTGCCCTAGCTCTTTCTCACCACATAACTTTGTAAATGGCTATCTTTCTGACTTTAAGCCTTTACAGCTATAAAATGGGTATAATAATACTTTCCTACCTACCTCACAGGGTGGTTATGAGGCTTAAAAAGATGTTTGAATAAATGGTAAAATCCTATACAAGTCAAATATAAACTTTTATCTTTAGAAGTTTTGTTATTTTTTTTCTCGATGCTAACTGTAAAAATATGGGCTAGATGGTTTTTTACTTTTATTTTTAAAATGTATTCTTTTAATCTTTGCCATATACTGTAATTGTACATTTTAAGGGCATGTATTTTAGGCAATGCAACTGTTTGGGCTTGAGGACTGTTTTGTTTTTATTCTTAATTGTTAGAAACATCTGGACTGAGTATCACAGATTGTACATAATGCATACCCTATATTTTGCACTGTTTTTATGGTTACTGTGATAATATGTATGAAAACAGTTGAAGGATCTTGTAGAAAAGAAGACATTTACTTGTGGTATTTTATTTATCTATATCTTAATATTTTTATTCCTTATGATTACATTACTCGTAACCAGTGTTTGCAAAGAACATATGATTTTATATTTAATTTCCCTTTGCTTGTAGGCATGTGTTATAAGACGTTTTTCCTCTAAAAGTTTATATTTCAAAGTCTTGAAAAGAATTGCAACTAGTGGCAACTAAAAACGATTTGCAATATGTTTTTAATAATGTGAATATCAGAAATCGCCTTAATGGTTTGTTCGAAATTATATAAAGTTGTAGCCTCTAGTTTCTGTAAGTTTATTTCTTCAGGACACATTTCTAGCTACCCAGGCAATCTCTGTAACAAATGGATTAGTTGCCAGAGATCATTTGTAAGGTGGTTGTTTGGGATCTTGAAAATACTTACCAGCAGAGTGTGTCAAGTACAGTTCTTTTTGTCTGTAGCCTTACGCACTCAAAACACCATTTTCCAGAGTAACTTAGGCCTGCACTTTTTTCTGTCACATTCTTCTGTGAAGTTATTTTTATATTTCTGTAATATAGCTAGATTCTTTTATCTCAGTCTACGTTCCATCTTGGGATTCCCCCAATATCCTTGTTGCTTTTTAAAATTTGCGTACTGTAAAGTTCACTGTTAGTATTGTATAGATCTCTGGGTTTTGTATAATTTAAAATGTCAAAAACCCAGAAAATACTGCGTTGTGGTTATTTTATCCTCCTTTTTTGCTTTCCTTATGAAATTTATGTATTTTCAGAAGAGAAAGACAAAATGGTTATTTATATTTTAACGTAGTGTATAAAAAACCATCTGACTGCATATTACCATAATACTACTTCAAATACTAGGAACATTTTTTGGTTACTCTCTCAGTTGCTTTCTTCTGAATTAGAAATGATCATATAGTTACTATAAGTTTAATGGCCAATGAAATACTGTTTGTCAGCCGGGCTCGGTGGCTCAGCCTGTAATCCCTCGCTTGGGGAGGCTGAGGTAAGTGGATTGCCTGAGCCCGCGGGTTCGAGACCCACCTGGGCAACTTGGCGAGACCTCATCTCTACAATAAAAATCAAAAAATCAGCCGGGCATGGTAGCGCGTGCCTGTAATTCCGGCTACTCAGAAGGCTGAGGCGGAAGGATCGCCGGAGCCCAGCGGGTCGAGGCTGCAGTGGCCGGGAGCGGCCACTGCACTCCAGTCTGGGTGACAGAGTGAGACTCCAACTCAAAAAAAAAAAAAAAAATACTGTTTGTCTTTGGATTCTAACAATAGTTGTGCTAATTTTTTCCTATAAATACAAGAAACCCTGAAGATGTTGCCTTTTATTTTAAGTTGAACAAAGCATGTAGAAACTAGGAACTATATAACCACAACCACCAGTTAAGGAATCTTACCATATGACGGGCTCAACAACCTAAGGAGTGGTGATGTTATTTCTTCGTTTTACAAATAAGGAAGCTAGTTTAGGGGGAGTAGATAACTCTCATAAAAATCACAGAGCTGTAGATCATTAGAGGGATTTAAACCCAGGATTCTGGGATACCAGACTTTAAACTATGCTAAATGGTTTTCAAACCTGGCTGCAGATGAGTGTTACGTAGGGAGCTTTTAAAAAATACATGTACCTATACCCTTCTCAGAGTAGGCCAAGTCAGAATCTCGTAGCGTAGGACACGAGCACTGGCATTTTTAACAAACCTCCTGAGAGTCAGACCAGCACCAGTGTGGCTGAATCAGCCCACGGGAAACATTAATGAGGCGACAGTGCTTCCCCAACTTCTGCCTTATGATCAGTGCTCCTTAGTACAGTTATTATAGTTAACTTTTAATTTATTCCAATGCGCTATCTGATTTCAAAAGTAAAGTTACAAGAACTTTGTAATTGAGTGGCATGCCCACAAACACACAACTTGCTTATTTGCCTATTGGTTTTCTATTTTCTTAAAAAACATATGCTTAACATGAAGCACAAAAGGAAGTTGTGCTACCTTATTTTTGACTGTCGTGAGCCAACTGATTCAAATCTAATAGAAGATCAGAAGTAGGACAGAGTCATCAACTTTCATCTGAGAACTGGATCCCTTGATAACAACAATGATATTAAGGCTAGTAACTGGCACTCCTGAGCACTTGATTTATGTTGGGGAAGGGGAAGGTTAAGTAACCCGATCAAGGTCACACATCCAATAAGTGGCAGAGCTGGGATGGGATATGAACCCAGATCTCTGGCTATAAAGCCATGCGTGCTCTTGAGAGTACATAGGCTTCCAAAGGTACATTTTGTCCCCACACAGTGTTTTAAATATTCTTTGCCTTAATAACTAGCATTAAAAAATGTGAAGATTCACATGAAAATCTGGACCTTTGGTTTCCTTTGGGATACTGGGGTCTGTCTGTCAACACTGGGCCAACATCCCTACATGGCTACAGCATAAATGCTCCAAATTACCCCAGTACTCATCATTTCTTATTCTCTTATGGTCACCCAAGTGTACCTGTTTATGTCAGCTACCTGCCCTGGTAGGAATTTCAGTTTGTGATGTGATCCTTAGTATTGAATGACAGAAACTGATTTTGCAAGGGTAACATAAAAGCTGTTTTGATCTAATCCTTCATTTAAAAAAAATGCTTTTTTGTTTTATTTATTGGAACATATAAAGAAACGTCCCTGTCTATCCTCTACTACTGCTCAGAGTAGTAATCATTTGCTTTGTATCTTCTGGACTTTACTGTGATTTTATAAATATATATTTTTGTTATGTAATACATGTAATTTTTTAAAAATAAATGTGATAATGCTGTACATATCCTGCTCCAACTTGTGGGACTTTCTTCCATATTCTCTACTTTGAATCCGTACATATAGATATATGTAGCTTTATCTCAATTCCATTGAACAATTACATGGTATTTCATTTTATGAATGTACCATAACTTAATTATTTCACTCTTGATGGACATTTAACTTTTTTGTTTGTTTTTGTAAACAGTGTAGCCACAAACATTCTTGTATGTACTTCTTTCTGAGTTCTATTGTTTTTGTGAGAATGGTTAATTGAAATGGAATTTCTAGGTCATCTTTGATGGACATTGCCAAATTGCTCTCCAAAAAGATTATGTGAATTTATATTTTCCCCCACAGTATTGGAGAAATGCCATTTTTCCTCATTTTATAACCATAGTCCGTACAAAATGTAATTCATTGAAATCACTTTCGTCATTGCTAGTGATGTTTAGTCTACTTTCTATGTTTATTGGCCACTTAGTTTTTTTATTTTTCTTTGTTTTGCCTGTTTTCTGTCTTTCTGTTATTGATCTGTTGGAGCTGTTTTATTTGTAGGTTATTCATTTTTCCATGATGGCTGTAAACATTTGTTTCAATTTGCTTTTAACTTGTTTTACTATATAGAAATTTAAGGTTTCTATATAGTCTTGTCTATTATATTTTACCTTGTATTGTATGTACTCCAAGATTAATTTTTAAATTCTCTACTTTTTGCTTATTCTTTTTACATACTTTAAATTTTTTGATTATAGAAAATATTAAGGATATGCAAACAGAATAATCCTTTGAATCTTCATGAATCTATATTCTGGCATGGTAGTTATCGACTCATGGCCGGTCCCTAAAGCTACTTGGCACCCTCATCTATCAGAATAAAAACCTCAGATATCTCTATATTTTATCCATTATATTTCTTTCAAAGATGAGGGTTTGGTTTATCTTTATTTTATTGTGATAAGAACACTTAATATGAAATTTCTCTTCTTAACGTGTTTTTAAGTGTACAATACAGTATTATCTATCTGTGAGAGAGGTTGTTTAAAAATGTAATCACAATACCATTATCACACCTTAAAAATAGCAATAATTTCTTATATAATCAAATATTAAATTTAATGTTCCTATTTGTATTGTATTATAATTTCATGGTTTTCTTTTTACAGTTTGAGTCTGTTTGCAAATAATGTCAATATGTTACAGTTGTTTATTATATTTCTTTTTTTTTTTTTTTTTAGTTGGAGTCTCACTCTGTCGCCCAGACTGGAGTGCAGCGGCCGCTCCTGGCCACCGCAGCCTCGACCTGCTGGGCTCCGGCGATCCTTCCGCTTCAGCCTTCCAAGTAGCTGGAACTACAGGCGTGCGCTACCACGCCTGGCTAATTTTTTGATTTATTGTAGAGATGAGGTCTCACCTGCCCAGGCGGGTCTCGAACCTGCGGGCTCAGGCAATCCACTCACCTCAGCCTCCCAAAGGCGTGGGATTACAGGCTGAGCCACCGAGCCCGGCTTGTTTATTATATTTATGAAGTCTTTTTTAATTTGTAGATTACCCATCCCTCCTTTTGCCATATTTATTGAAGAAACAAGGTCAGTTATCCTGTAGGGTATGAATTTTTATGATTGCACCCCCAGTTGGCCTTTAACATGTTTTTTTGTTGTTGGTGGTAGTTTTTTTGTTTTGTTTTGTTTGAGTTGGAGTTGGAGTCTCACTCTGTTGCCCACACTGGAGTGCAGTGGCTGCTCCCGGCCACCGCAGCCTCGACCCACTCGGCTCTGGCGATCCTTCCGCCTCAGCCTTCCGAGTAGCTGGAATTACAGGCACGCGCTACCATGCCCGGGTGATTTTTTGATTTATTGTAGAGATGAGGTCTCGCCAAGTTGCCCAGGCAGGTCTCGAACCCATGGGCTCAGGCAATTGTTTTTGTATTTTTTGAGTTGGAGTCTCACTCCTTCGCCCAGGGGGCTGGAGTGCAGTGGTACGCACGCTCACCACCATCCCAGCATCGACCTGCTGGGTTCCGGCAATCCTTCTATGTCAGCCTTCCGAGTAGCCGGAACTACAGACGCGCGCTACCACACCCGGCTATTTTTTATTTTATTGTAGAAATGAGGTCTAGCCAAGTTGCCTAGGCTGGTCTCATATCAACTCATAATGAGTTGCCTGGACCAACTCATTATTTTTTAAAACGGAAATAAACACATTTATTTTGTCATTCTTCTTTAACTATTCCACTAAGTAACCAAATAATAAAAGAGTAAAAGTTTCTCCTTATAACAATAAGCAAATAACAAAGAAGTCAATACATAAATAAGATAATTAGAATAGTCTCACTTTTCAACCCTTAATGGATTAAGGAATCTAGGCAATGATCGTCAACTTCTACTAATGGCACAAATAGATAATTAGACATTATATATGTCCTGATGTGGTGTTAACACAATCAATCAAGAAATCCTGAATTTGATCAGTCACTAGATTTTATAGCCAATTCAAACAGAGGACACAAAATAAAAACATGTTAGGCTGGGCTCGGTGGCTCAGCCTGTAATCCCAGCACTTTGGGAGGCTGAGGTGAGTGGATGGCCCTCAGGTTTGAGACCAGCCCGGGAAACTTGACAAAACCTTGTCTCTACAACAAATCAAAAATATAGCTGGGTGTGGTAGCGAGTGCCTGTAGTTCTGGCTATTTGGAAGGCTGAGGTAGAAAGATTGCTGGAGACCAGCAGGTCAACGCTGTGATGACTATGAGTGTGCCACTGCACTCCAGCCTGGGCAACAGAGTGAGACTCCAACTCAAAAAATAAAATAAAATAAAATAATGAGTTGGATTATTGGTAATCAGTTAGTGCTATTTTTTAGTATGACTTTGAACTCATGAACTTAAACATATTTGATATGCTTCAGTCTGTTGAAGTCATTATTGTAATCTACTGAAGTAATTATTATAATTAATGTTCACATTGTCCCATCTTTGGACAATGGGAACTTATTCAAGTTGACTTGACATTTTTCCACAACCCTAATAAGTAGTCTTTGACTGCTTCCATGCTGTCTAATATAGCAAACTGTTCAAGGATTATTTTGTGTATCTGCCGGATTGAGACTCAGATATATTTTCAAGGAGTCCTAGTTCCTTTTATCGGGAAATGGTATTCCAAAACCACAATCTGGACACCAGCATTGTTCTTTGCAACTGAAATGGCCAATCATTGTTTTAGTCCTGTTTCATACACACACAAAATGCATCACATGTTCATACTGAGTCTTCCAATTCATATTTAGGATTTCAGATTTTTACTTAATATCTTCTGACTTAATCATATATCATCTCCTTTGGTTTATGCTGGGAATCTCAATTTTCAGTGATGACAGGTATGATAGTATTAGAGTGTCAGATACTGACTGTATTCCAGAATGTACAAAACCATCTCAGATTATCACTACCAACTATATGATTACTGGAAAACAGGTCAAGTGTTTTTGTTTTTGTTCATCCTGCAAGTATAACCCTCTAGGGTTGTATTTTCAAAAGAATAGCATTATTGGGATGCAGTTGACATACTATGAAACTCACCATTTTAAAGTGTTCAGTTTAGTGGCATTCCATATTTAGACCTGTGCTACCGTCATTACTGCAGCCATCCTTGCCATCTAATTTTAGCACATTTTCATCACCCCAGCCCTGTACCCTTTAGCTATCACTGTCATAGTCCATGTGCCCATCATCCCCAGCCCTGTGCAACTACTAATCTACTTTCTATCTGTTAATATTTGCTTTGCCATAAAAAATCATGTGACATAGCAGTCTTTTGTGACTGGCTACTTTCAGTTGGCATCATTCAGGGTTCATCCATGTTGAGGTATATGTCAGTGCTTCATTCCTTTTTATGACTGAATAATATTCCATTGTATGGCTATGCCACATTTTGTTTTCTGTTCATAGATTTCTCCAATTGTTATTTTTTTGTCTCTAAGTATCGGTTTTTAACTTATGTTCTGTAAGAATTATGTAAAATACTTGGTTTAAAAATAAAATTTACTAAGTAATGTATTTTCAAAGAAGTCTAGCTTCTGTGATAGTTTTAAGAAATTCATATTTTATCCTTTTTTTAATATAAGCTTTTTGGGAGTATGTAGTTTTATTTACTTTTAGTATTTAAGATGGATTGATTTCCCCCAGGATATCTTTATATTAATATTTTTATACAAACCCTTATGCTCCCCCCCCCGTTATTTGGTTGTTATCTATTGGTGACCAACTTTGAGCTATATTGGAATTATGCCCCGCTCCTTTTTTTTGAGTCGGAGTCTCAGTCTGTCGCCCAGACTGGAGCACAGTGACACGCTCTTGGCCACTGCAGCCTCAAACTGCTGAGCTCGGGCAGTCATTCTGCCTCAGCCATCCAAGTAGCTGGAACCACAGGTGCCACCTTGCTGGCTAATTTTAAAAAATTTATTGTAGAGACAGAGTCTCACCAAGTTGCCTAGGCTGGTCTCAAACCCCTAGGCTCAGGCAATCCTCTCACCTCCACCTCCCAAAGTACTGGGATTACAGGCATGAGCCACCACACCTGGCGAATCAGAATTATCCTTTAATTCCTTGGGTACTCATTTGAAGTAATTTTCTTTTACTTCTAGCTAAACACTAAGGTATTTCATATGTCCTTCCCTTTCTCTCTACATTTGATAGTGTGGTATATCTGTGTTGTCTGATCATACAGCTGTTATTGACAATACTTTCTCCCCTATAGCTGTCATTCAGTCTTAGTACTACAGGGGGGTATGTGTGGATGAATGGATGGATGGATGGATGGATGGATGGGTAGATGGATGGATGAATAGATGGATGGATGAATAGATGGATGGATGAGAGAGAGCGAGTGAGAGAGAGAGATTTATATAGAGATGTAGATAGAATGTTTGAATTTGTTTTAGAGGTCATTTTAGATTCTCGTGTCCTCGTGTCTTGAGTGATTTTGGTTGTGTGATGCCTGTTTTCTCATAGCTTCCTCAGTAAGTCCTTAGGAGTACAATATTTCCTGAGTTCTTGATGTTTCTGACAGTTTACAGCATTTATACTTGAAAGTCTGTGTGGCTGGGCATAAAATCTTAGGCTTATATTTTCATTCCTTGAATACATTTGCTATTCGTTGTCTTTGGGCATCAAGCGGTGATGCTGGCAGCAATGTGGTTTTTTGTTTCTACTTATAAGAGCCTAGTTTTGTTTGTTTGTTTATTGCATACCTAAAGGATTATTTTTTTTCTTTCACTTTAAACTCTACTAGTTTTATGTAGTGTTGGTTTTTCCAGTTTGATACTTTTGAATATATAATGTGCACTTCTAATGCATAGTTTCAGGGCTTTTCCTTGTTTTTTTGTTGTTTGCCAGTCTGCTTTTAGATTTCAAGTGAGCTTCCTAACTCACAGTTGTAAAGTTTTTGTTTTATTGAGCAAGTTTCTCTGGGAAATACTATTTAGGCATTTTGGATCTACTTTATTACTCTATTTCAAATCTTTTAAATTCTCTTTAAAGTTTTCTTCCTTTTTACCTCATATTTCTGTGATATTATCTATTCTATTTGTTCTTATGTTCCTTCTAGTTTGTTTTTTGAAATAATTTAAAAATACTTTGAGTTCTATCACATTGAGTTTTTATAATTCTAATTTATTTTATTCTTTTATATTTTTGTGGCTTTCTTAATTTCTTTTAGCTTATTTCAGAAATTAGGCTACAGTTTTCATCCGCTGAGTGGACATGTCCTTCTGGCATGCTTTCATTTTCTGGAGAGTTCTTCTCCTTTTTCTCTCTTTGCTTATAATAACCCTCTACTAGAGTCTACCAAAGTCCTTTTCTGTTGCTTATATTTAAACATGATGTTTGTTTTCATGAACTTTAAGGAGAGAGGGAGTTGGGAAAGTATTTAGGATCACAGCCTTGAGTGCCCTCATCTGAAGGACTAAACAATCTGCACCCTCATGTTCTGAGGCCTCTTGACTAGTCCTCTGCCCCATTCCCTGTTCTAAATCTCCTCCTCCCCTACTTCTCTTGTCTGTCTCTGGGCACTTGGATTTCACTCCAGCAGTGTTTTCTTGGTGTGGAGCTTTGTCTGGAAGGGAATCTTGGGTGCTGGTTGTAAGAGTCTATAGGGCCTAAGCTGGGTGCAGTGGCCCATACCTGTTATCCCAGCACTTTGAAAAACTGAGGTGGGAGAATTGCTTGAGCCCTGGAGTTTGAGACCAGCCTGGGCAACATAGCAAAACCTCATCTCTACAAAAATAAAATAAAATTTAAAAAAATAATAAAGAGTTTGAGGGCATAAATCACCCTAGCCCCTTCAGGCCTTATTGCCAGCCCCTTGGCTTCAGTAATGAATAGTGCTGAAATTATTCCCAGCTTCACCAAAGTTTTCAAATAGACACAATGAGCTTTGTGTTGAGTACTGACTGGCGATTTAGGAATTTGTCCCTTTGGATACCCTAATTCCCTCTGCTTCCCTTCCACAGGTGCTGATGCTGCATGGGTCTCGGAACTGTTCATAGTTTTCCCCCCACCTCTCTCTGATTTGATTGGACATTTGTCTCACAGAGTTTTGTGTTTGCTGTTCCAGTTGCTCTGTTTTTATTGGGGGGGGGTGTCATAAGGAAATTGAAATCCCGTTGCCACCACTCTTTTCCCAGGATTATTTTTATTAGTTTGACCTGTACTAAATGGCCAATATCAATCATTTCCAGCTGACTGCAGTATAATGAGAATTTTTAATGGTTTAACCTAATGTATAGCTCTATATTTAGATTTTAATACATTCAGGATCTCTTTTTCCAAATATATATATTCAACACATTTTTGTATCTAAGGTAATACATACTTTGGTTTCCCATAATAACAGGCAAGAATTTCTAAAATAGCTGCATCATTTTAAATAATAGTATGAGGTATGGCATGAGGTAAGCATGAGGTAAGCATGGCATGAGGTAAGCATGTAATTATTTTTCCTTTAGTTGTCTATAGCCTTCATTAGATAATCTATTATTTTCCAACTTCTTAGGCTGCTGCCTACACCAAATTATCACTTTTGTTTTACACTAAATTATCATAGATAATTGAGTATGTTTCTCTATTCTGTTGATTCTTTTATTACTGTGCCAGTATCTTTCTATTTTAAGATAGAGTAGATTTATTAGTAAGGTTTGGTATCTTGTAGGACAATTCTGTCCATTCTTTCTTTTCAAAAGTTTCTGGACTGTTTTTGCTTTTGCATATTACTTTCTTCCATATGGACTTTATTATGGTTGTGTTAACTCCATACGACATGGCATTGGAATTATGATTGTTAATTACATCGCATTGTCTTACATTAAGGTCTGTAAGATGAAGAGCACCCCTCCAGTGATTAGGAAGGACACAAGACAGAAATAAAGATGTTAATACTTAGAGGTCTTGGGGGCGGGTATATGACACGCCTGGAGGCCACACACGCAGAGGTGGGGGAGCAGAGGCAGGGAGGGACCCTGAAGCCAATGCCTTTATGAGGTCCAGGGCATTGCCCAAGCAGGTTTCCCTCAGGGAGGGTTAATTGGTGAGTTTTAAGCAAGCAGAAGGTCACGTTTAAGGACGTCATGCTGTGACTGAGGTAGTCACTGCAGCATGTCTGCACAGTCCATGTGGGCTGTGAGGGCCAGGGGACCAGGCCAAAAGGCTGTACATAGCTGTCTCCTAGGGAGGTGTCACCAGGAGACAGTTGTAGAAGGCAGGTGTCTGGATCAGCTACACCAAGGAACTGGGAGGTACAAAGCTGCAAACCGTGTTAAGGGCGACTGAGCCCTTCTTCTGGGATGAGAGAGTCCCACCTATATTCAGAGTGGATGCTGAGGCAACATACAGTTGTAAGTGTTCACTAGACATTTTTATTAATGTCCTTGCATTGTTGAGACTTCTCGGTTTGGCAGGACTGATCAAGGGTTCTGCACCATGTGAGGATCCTGTACTTCTCACTCAAATCAAATAGAACAGATATGCTGTTTCTGCAACACACTGCCCCTTTCCCCACTCTGGTTTTATTGAACTAATTTGAAATATAAGCACCAGGTTGTCTTACAGTGTGTTTTTAAAAAATTTAAATATCTTATTCTAGAACTTGAATTCTAGCCCATAGCCAAATCACCATCATATTAGTTGTGTCTATCTATACAGGTTTGAGTATCCCTTATCCAAAATGCTTGGGGCCAGAAGTATTTTGGGTTTTTTTCAGATTTTGGAGTATTTGCAGAATACATACTAGTTGAGCATTCCAAATCTGACGTGGTGCTCACAAAGTTTTGAATTTTGGAGCATTTTGGATTTTGGATTTTCAGTTTAGGGATGCTCAGTCTGTATAAGTTGTGTTAGAGTCATGGCTTTTCACTTGCTTTTTTTTTTTTTCCCCTATCTTGAGATCTGTATTCCAATCCAGTTGTCTTTTGACTAGACTCTGCTGTACTTCCTTGAGTAGTTTTTTTAAAAAGATAAATGAATTGTACTTTGAGTCCTTTGCTGTTCAAAGACTTTTTTCCTTCTTCATGTATTAATGATATCTTGACGATGTCAGAAGCTTTCCTTCTTTTCCTTTTGTTCCATGTGGAATTCCTATTGTCCTTATTTTACAGCACTTAGATCTGATTTCTGTGTCTCCTATTTTTTACTCAAAGTTCCCATTCATTTTTTCTCTAGTTTTGGGTTATAGTGGTAATTTTTAAATTATAAATTCTGTTTTTGACAGTGTTTATTCTATTTTCACTGTCTTTATTGAATTTATTTCAGAAATCTTAATCTGTTATTATCAAGAAGACTTTAATGTGATATTGTGCTAGAATATTTTTATTGTTCTCTCCTGTTTCTACATTAAATCAGTATTAATCAAAGCCAGCTGTTAGGATTCTTCTCTTGGTATCCTCCGAAGGAAACTGCTGTTTCCTCTTGAGTTGTGTTTTTTAATATCTGTTCCTTCTGTCTGGACATGTGTTTCCCAAGCAACACCAGCAGGACTGGGTTTCCTCAGTGTCTTTGTAGGCCTGGCTGCTGGGTCTTGCAGGCAGTGTGGTCTAGCAGTAGGGATTATTCCCTTGCTCACTGAACCTGTAGCAAATGGGTCAACAGGCTGGGGCTGTTGAGAATGCCAGAGGACTCTTTAGAATTTTATCATAGTTTGTTGAATTTTATAGAGCTTTAAATAAGCATTGTTTTCTTATGTCATTATACTGGGGGTGGGGGGAGAGCTTTTATATTGCTTAAAGCCCTTATACAGACATATGTTAGCCCTGACCACACTTGTCACAAGTAAGGATTTTTAGAAATTGTGCAGCTATTTTACAATTCCTTGCCTGTTAGGGAAACCCAAGTATGTGCTAATTTTAAATGCAGGAATATGTGTTGAACATAAAAGGATAAATTTATCTTGTTTTCCTTAGTGCTAATGCAGATTACTAAGCGGAAGTACTCAGCGTGTTCCCCAACTTTATTTTTTAGTTGTTATATGCTAACATTTTATTTGTTTGAGGTCAGGTTATAACAGATTACATGTCTGTTTTTAAGGAGCAGAGGAAATTTTTTCCTTTCGGCATTTAATTGTCGTTTGGAAGTTTATAGTAAGAAGAAAGCATAATCCTTATTTTTGTCATTAAATGTGTCTCAGTTATGCCAAATGTATGTATTACTTTTTTTAAAAAAGCATCCACTTTAAAACTGTAGACTTTATCAATCTATCACTAAAAACAATCACTTGTCAACAGGAACAAATCTGAGAACTAAGAGCCTATTAACAAGGCTGATCATATGTTCCATTCTTTAGTGTTGGAGAAGAAGAGACACTGGCACTTTTGTAGAAGTGTTTTTCTATTAATTTATTCATCAAAGGTGTTCAGCGTCTATTATGTGGCAGGTACCAAGCAAAATGTTGGAGTTCCATAGTTAACTGCAGATCAACAAGCTTCTTTATCATGGAACTGATGGTCTAACTGGTAGATAGATAAAACAATGCCTTACAGTAAAGCATGAGAAATACAACCAGGATGTATTTGCAGGGCACAAATGTTGTGAGAAAAGGGAGATATTAAATGTGTTACTTGAGGCAATCACAGAAAATCTCACAGAGGAGGATGGTGTCTGGGCTTCCTCTTCATGAGTAAAGAGTTCAGGGAGAGGCCTCGTCAGCAGATCCGAGCCTCTGATAGTAAAGGCACTAATTTGTGCAGAGGCACAGAGGCATGTTAGTTATGGGTGAAGGAGAAGAGGATGGTGGAAGGAGATAAGGATCAAGATCTGTGTAGAGACCAGATCATTAGGCTAAATAAAAGCTTTAATCCTGCGGGCTGCCAGTGAAGCGTTGCATTTTAAATGAGAAGGGGTAAGACAAGCCATAGAACAAAATCACTTTGGGGTTATTGAGAGGTCAGTGGCTTGAAATGTTGGAATCTGAAAAGCCAGTTTGAATGAAGACAGCTAGGGTGGATTTTAGGGATAGTTAAAAGTAGAACTGATAAAACTTGTCCAGTGTCTGCATGAGTGGTTCAAGGAAAGGAAGTGTGGAAGACAGTACGTGGGCATTAGTGAAAGAGCCAAACTGTCCGGTGGAAATGCGGGGCACACAGGAACAGGGACCATCCTGAAGGTGATAGCCTTAAGAACTAGTCCAGTCTTCAGCTGAGGTTCTTTGTGGTTCAGACATTCAGTCTTCTGAAAATTCTAGGTGTGGGGGTTTACCTGACTTAAGATATGACTACCTGCATTTTGCTGTAAGGCAACAGTAGTCTAGTGGGAGAGACATACAGGTTAACAGTAGTAAGTTTATAAATGTTAGTTGTATGTTTTAAAAAAGCACTTTTTCTTGGATACAGTATACTGTTTTATCTCTGTTTAATCTTTATAAGAAGTGGATGATGGCTCTGTTTTTAAGATAAACACACTAGAGCAGGTGTGGTGGTGCCTGTAGTCCCAGCTACTCGGGAAACTGAGGCAAGAGGATTGCTTGAGCCCAGGAGTTTGAGACCAGCCTGACCAAAATAGTGAGACCCTGAATAAAAAAAAAAAGAAGAATAAATAGAAAGAAAGAAAAAAAAAAATGAAGAAACCAACTCTGGGAGACTGGTCAATCCTTCCAGAATCACATCGCTAATTAAGTGCCTGGAAACCAGGTTTTCTGATGTTTGGACCTTGATTTTTTTTTTTTCTCATTAAGCCACACCATCTCTATAATGAAAGTCAAAGTGAACTCAGGATTTAGGAAGTTTCTATTGGCATATTGTAGGGGGAGAGAAGCAAGTCATTGGAAAGGCCATGAGGTGAACCTTGAGAACTAAGGATTTTGAGCTGGAAAAATGAAGAGAGGAACGTTTCCAGGTGAAGAGGCAGCATGGCAGAAGGCAGGCTGCTACAGGCACATGTGTTGTGGGGTGTGTGCGTGGGGCAGGTCCCCTGGAGTTTGGATTAGGCTGCCCCGAGGGTAGGGCTAGACCAGGGAGGGTCTTCGAGTCCAGGTTATGTTGTTTGAGCTGTATTTGGTAGATGGGCAGTGTGTGGGGGCCTTCAAAGTGTCAGATGAGGGTGTCGTTCATGAATGCAGCAACACATGGTTATGGCTAGCTGTGGTAAATGCCAGGCACCGGGGCGGTTGTTGATAGACAGTACAGTGGTAAGGAAGGGAAGGTCCTTGCCCTCAGGAAGTTCTGTCACCAAGTTATGGGGAAATGTGAAATACTCTGATAGCAAGGAGTAGGTGCTCTGGTGGAGAATCGCTGGCAGGGGAGGAATGACTGCCATAGAGGAGTTGAGAGGCCGCTGAGGACCAAAGGAGGAGAGGTAAGGGACCTAGGGAGCCAGGCAGCACGGCCAGGTAGAGGGAGAGCACTCCTAGCACTTCATGTACCCTCCCTTACAGGGACAGGGTAAGGAATCTGAAGGGGATAGCGAACAGAATGCACCGCTGGAACTTCCAGGAAGCATCGGAAACATCAAGCAACACAACTAAGCAGTGCCGCCCAAGCGGACCTCACAAATTATCTCTTTCCATCAGCATTGTTCAGAGAACAGATGGGCAGAATTGACTGACTCCACGCGCTATTATTTTTCATAAATGGCTACTTAGCTATGACTTGATTTTGTTACCTTTTTTCAAATTGTAATAATTCTCACTCGAGATCATTGTGGATAGTACTGTATATAACCTTAAAAATAAAGTGTTCTGGTCATTTTAAGTGTGATACAAAAATGTGGGCTTGATTATTTTCTACTGTGCTTTTTTGATTAAAATTTTGCAGTTTGGTTTGAGTTCTTGTTATAGTTTTCTGACATTCTTAGAACTTTTTAGGTCTGTGTTCAAATTGTTGAATGAGTTAATATTCTTTTCCCTATAAAATTAGAATTTTGGGGTAGGCACGGTGGCTTAGCCTATTATCCCAGCACTTTGGGAGGCCGAGGCAAGAGAATTGCCTGAGCCTGGGGGTTTGACATCAGCCTGGGCAACTTGGTGAGACCTCGTCTCTACAATAAATCACAAAAACTAGCCAGGCGTGGTGGCATGTGTCTGTAGTTCCAGCTACTTGGAAGACTGAGGTGGAAGGATTGCCTAAGTCCAGCAGGTTGAGGCTGCAGTGGCCGTGAGTATGCCACTGTACTCTAGCTTGGGCGTCAAGAGTGAGACTAACTAAAAAAAATAATAAAATTAGAATTGTGTAGATTTGTCAGCAACTTATAGAGAATAATAGTTTATAACCACAACCATAGGGCATTGTCCTGTATGCTGTTTTAATCCTTGTCTGTTGGATTTTTGTTATAGTTTTCTGAATTTCCAGATCCCATGTGGGGTTCAGATTATGTGCAGCTGTCAAGGACACCGCCTTCCTCTGAGCAGAAATGCAGTGCCGTGTCGTGGGAGGAACTGAAGGCCATGGACTTACCCTCATTCGAACCTGCCTTCCTAGTCCTCTGCCGAGTCCTTCTGAATGTCATACATGAGTGTCTGAAACTAAGGTTGGAGCAGAGACCTGCTGGAGAACCATCTCTCTTGAGTATTAAGCAGGTTTGCTTCAAAGACTATTTATAATATTTGCAATTATTATATTATTCTGCAGGCCTATAATTTTTATTTTGAGGATTTTTTTTCCCCTAATTGTCACAAATAGTAAAAAAATGAGTATATGTCAGTGTTTTTAAGATGCACTTTTTAGGGTAATTTTAAATGTTCTTTACATGCAGTCCTCAAAGATAAGATTGTGGTTCAACCTTTCTGCCATCCACTTCCTTTTTCTAGAAGGACTTAATCCTTACATGTATGACCCTGTACATTGTTTATATCAGTCTTTGAAGGTTGAAATTTAAAATTCATTCATAAGAGATAGAGTGTAAGTTTCTTAAATTTATTTTCTTGTTCTTTTTGAGGTTTGTGTAAGAAGATAGATGTCTTTAGAGTATGCAGAGGGGAGAGGTTTGAACTTTTTGCTTGCTTAAGCAGATGTGACAGCTTCTGATTTCTTAGTTCATTCTGGATGGGATCTTACAGGGGGTTTGATATCCCGGGGGCAGCAGAGGAATGGCTGGAAGTGGTTGTATCTAGCAGAGTGAGTGCTGGAATGGGTCTGTGTTTGTGCTTTGTGATACTAACATATTGACATTTACTATATAAAGTAAAAAATTTTAACTCTTGTTCAATTAAAAGAAAGGGGAGTATGTTTTTTGCAGACTGTGCACATTCAGCCCATAGTAATTGAAGGACTGAGACCTACATGGCTCTGTGAGTGACAGGACAGAACATAGATGAGCAGTACATATGGAGGAAAGACAGGTGAATTCAGGTCACTCAGTAGCTACAAAATTGGGTTTGTGTCTGTTTGCTGAGTGAAGTGTAGATTAGACTGACTAGCAGAGGTCAGTTGGAGAAGACCCTGCCTCTCGTTTCCAGCCCTTCAGTTTGTACCTGGTACCGCCCACAGCTCCATCTGCTTGTGAACTTCCTTGCTTCTCACCGTCTTGTTTCTGGGGACTGTCTCGCTGTGCATGCTGGCCTTGCCTTTAGCTAGTCTTCTGTATTGCAGTGGTTACTTAGGACGTTTTGGTAAAATACTTTGGAACTCCCTTCCTCACAAAGTAAATTCTTCATAAATATAACCTAGTAAAACAGGGTTTGCTTTTTGCCGATGGGGCTCTTGTGAGGATTAAATAGTAATTTATGTTAAAACACTTTAAAAAATAAGAACAATACTTAGGTGAATGTAACATTGGTAGAGTTAAAAGAGAATCACAATTTTGGTTTAGATGCATTCAAAGATCAATTATAAGCATCTAAATGACATCCTTAATTGATATCTATAGAATCTGTACAAACCACTTTTTAGTAGATGTCATTTTAGCCATTGCTCTCTTATCATCGATAATTGTTTTAAAAACATTTATGGGAGGGACTTCTGTTTATAAAAGCAATCCATATTTAAGAGAATTTGAAAAGTACAGGAAGTTATACAAACAAAAATACAAACCACCCTATTATTCTGCCACTCAGAGATAACCACTCTAACATTTTGGTGAATTTTCCTACACATGAATACTTCTACACACACAAGTAAGTGTATATGTGTGTGTGATTTTTTTCCCCTCTCTTTAAGTATTTTTCAAAATCAAGAATGTAAGTGACTGTAATGGCACTCTACTGTGTAGGTACACCATACTTTGTTCAGTTAATCCCCATTGTTTTAACTGATGTTGTGATAAGTATGTTTGTATCTGAATCTTAGCCTGCATCTCTTATTATTTCTTGAGTGTAAAACACAATAAGTAAGTAAATGAGTCGTACATTTTTGTATTTTAGAAAGTTTGTACCAGTTTACTTTCCTGTTAGCAGCACTGACGGTTTGACTAATATGTATGAAAATGAATGTGGCTGTGATCTCATACCACAGTCCCTGTTGATCAGAATTTGAGGGCATAGTGTCCCAGCCTTTCATTAATGAAGGGTTTTCCAGGTTGTCCCATTTCGACCTTCTTTCCACCTTTGTTACATTACCCTCTGGACCCATACATTGCAGATTTGCCCATCTTTTTAGTTTATTGTTTTTCCTTGATTTTTATCTGATTTCATCAGATTAATCTTAGGTTTGTTTGCTTGTGTTTGCGATTATCTGAGTTTTTTGATGGTAGATTAGGCCACAAATCACAGTAGGTAAGCTATGCTAAATTATTGCAAAGACCACCCTGTTCTGTGGTATGTAAGTATATTTGAATCTTTATTACTTTTTAGTAATATTTACCAATTTCATTAGGGGATTTTTCTCTTATATCTCTCATCTTGTAATGTAAGCCAGTAGAAAAATTGTTCCTATTTTTTTATCTTTCTCTACAAATTTGTTTGTAGGAGAACATATTTTAGCAAAGCAGTAGTTGCCTATATGTATTTTCTATGTGTATCCACGCTGTAATATTAAATTCTTTTATTTTCACTATTATGTTTTCACTTGATGGAGACTACTAAGATATTTATATACATAAAGTAACAAGATGGAGAATCTGGAGATGATGTGAGGTTTTTCAGAAGGATTTGAATGGGGTGATGTGAAGCAGCCAGGTCGTCTGGTCAGGCTGTGTAGCGGCCGGGATGTCTGTTCTCTTGCAGCTGGTGCGAGAGTGTAAGGAGGTCCTGAAGGGCGGCCTGCTGATGAAGCAGTACTACCAGTTCATGCTGCAGGAGGTCCTGGATGACCTAGGGAAGCCCGACTGCAACATCGACGCCTTCGAGGAGGATCTGCATAAAATGCTGATGGTCAGGAGCAGTGGGGAGGAAGGTCTTCTACATGTGTATCGTGGTGTGTGTGTGTGTGTGTGTGTGTGTGTGTGTGTGTGTGTGTGGTGTCCTTGAACCTGAGTCTGTCCATCTGCTGTTAGATTGCATTTATCCTGAATCCACATTTAAAAAATTCTCAGTAGTTCTAAATTTTTGACAAATGTTAACCTAGTTTGTGTTTTAATTGTAGGATAGTTCAACTTAGAGCAGAATGACCCAAAAATAGAATCAAATCTGGTCCTATTTTGTTGAGCTACCTACCATCAACCATTTCCAATACCGGGGATATGCTAGGGACCTTGCTTGGCTCTGGGGATAGTGAAGAACAGCAGGAAACTCTTCCAGGCTAGAAAGGTAGACAACAGACCTTAGGCACATGTTTTCTTTATTATTTCATTAACCTGCCACATGACATAATCATCTCTGCATATGCTCCAGTGAATCTAACATGTACTTAACATGTACTGGAAGAGTTTCCTGCTGTTCTTCACTATCCCCAGTCTGGTAGGACTGGACGTGGTAGATCCTTCCAGCCCTGAGTGCTGAGTGCTGGGGGAGGAAGGAGTGTGCTGAGTGGAGGCACCTGGATGAGCCTGGGACATCCAGGAAGTGCTGACACTGAGGAAGCTGAATCTTAAAGATGAGTCAGGGGTTAGCTGAGGAACCTGACATATTTGAGAACTTGCAAATAGGTTGATTTGGCAGGCATAGACCTATTTTTATTTCTTCCTCAGAAGAGACCCCAGTCTTCTCACATGCATTGTGTTTGCCTGTGCTCTAACCTCTGTATTGTTATCTTCTTTCCTGCTAGAAATGCCCCCTGCTACCTGCTTATTTAAGATTTGCAGGCTTTTTTCCCCCCTCTTGAAAGCTTTATCTGACAGTTTTAGCCTTCAGCCCACATTCATCTATAACTTCTTATAACTCTTAGGAGTTATAATTAGAACTATACTATTTCACATTTAAACAGAGACTGTTCTCGGGTTTCCCTAATTAGACTGAAAGCTTCATGAGCCAAGGGCTATACCTGGACGTTTTCTCTTCCCTAACATCTGGTAGTACATTAGTGTACCATAAGTACATGTGAGATTCACTGGAGCGTATGCATAGATGATTATGTCATGTGGCAGGTTAATGAAATAATAAAGAAAACATGTGCCTGGGGTCTGTTGTTTTCAGGGTGCCTTTATCCTTGCTTAGCTTTCACTACATCCTGCCTCGGGGTGGCTCTAACACCTCTAGTGCCACCTTTCTAGACTGGAAGAAAGGACCTTGCCAGCTAAGTCCAAACCTTTTTATTGAAACAGTAAGAACTCTCCTGGAAGTCCTGCCCAGCAGATGTCCCCTGCATCTTGTTGACCCAACCTGTTGCATGGCCTCATTACTATGAGGAGGCTGGGAATTCAGATACGGGCCTGTCCAGCCTCTATGGAGAAGTGGAGGAGGAATGTGGTTGGAACTTAAAATATTATATTACGAGAAATTATTTTAATGAGTTTGAGATTTCTTTTTACTTGTTTGGGGAAAATATTTCAAAGAGTAGAGTATATAAAGCGGCTGCATTTTGAAATACTATATATTTTTAATGTCAAAAAAGTCTTATCTTTGAAAAGTTATGGTAAAAAGCAACAAGCAAATGATTTTTTTTCTCTTTTTTTATGGATGATTAAATCAGAAGTTTAAAAAGACAAAACGTGCTTTGCTTCCCAAACCGTCTTGATGACCTTTTATCCCATAGACTCAGGGGTGTGGGGTGAGGAGCTCTGGGCAGGTGAGCTGCGCCTTCCTGGACAGCTGGTCTGAGCCGTTGGTGCACCTGCGTGATGGCAGGTGATTACCAACATTCTCAGCTAGTCAGTTTTAGAACTGCTCAGAGTTTAGTTTTGGCTTTGCTGTCAGTTATCTGCATGAGACATAGTCTCTCATCTCACAGATGAAGAAACTAGAAATATTAGCGGTTTTTAAATTGTGCCCTGTAGTGTGCTAAAAGGATCAAGACAAGGGCGTGTTTTGAGGACTGAGGGAGCCCAAACAAAATCTATGTTTCTCTTAGGAAGGAAGGAAAGAATGACTATTGAATATGCAATAAAATTGTGTTTACCATACTACCCTTCTCTTGAAACCCACCAGAAACAGCAAAGAAAAAAAAATCCATGTCCAGAAAAGGGGGGCATTGGTTATAGATCCATCCTCCCACCCTTCCAAGAATAAAAGGACTGTAAAATTATTTGCCTGGAAATATAGACTGACATGAGGGTGAGCACAGGCTCTAAATAGTTTTCCTCCGTAGACCTGAAGGTCCCATCTAGGGCCTAGTTGGAACCATGCTGTCTAGAGATATGAGTAGCCATGAAAGAAGCAGAGCATGACTGCAGAAGGCCCGTTGTTGACTGAGATGTACAGAGCAGGAGCACCAATAGAAATACTCTCTGCAGCTAAACCTGTTGCTGAGGGAGACTGCTGAGTGGGAGCTCTGATAGGAGGGGGAGGGGAAGCAACCGTGAGCCAGTTATGCAGAAAGTCTGCCACTTAGGGGCTTCGCTCTGTGTTATATCATTCACTCAGAAGCCTTCAAAAACAGAGGCGCTTACGCATACAGGTCAAAGGAAATAACGTGTCCATTCTCAACTGAAGCTGTGAACTATCTCAGCTCATCTCCATGGTCCCTGGCCTGAGAAATAACCAAAACAATGAACATAGTAATAGATGATGTAGGAACATGTGATAGACTTAAGGAAACCACTTAGCAAGAATTTAAAAGAATGAACATACAAACGTGATGGACAAGCTGTGGTGGTCATAGAAGACGCACAAGACAGAGTTCACATATTACAGTGTTTCTGCAGAAGAATCAAGAGTGAAGGAGCAGGAAGGACTGACTTTTCACTCTGCGGGTTCATTATTGGGTATCTGCTGTGTGCCAGGCAGGCATCATGCGAGGTGCTGAGACTTTAATGATGAGCATAAACTCCCTCCTGGAATCTAAGAATGATCAGTAGTGGTTATTATAGAATCCTGTAGACAAAACCACAGCTGTGAAAAGTGCCACAAAGGAAGGGCACAGGTCTATGACGGCCCAAGTTTGTGTGGAGGTTGGAGAAGGCTTTCCGGAGGAGGAGCACTGGGGCTTGTCTAACGTTTATATGTATTATAATCAACTTAATGGGAAAGATCAAAAGTTTAGACCAAGTAGTACTGTATATTGTAATGTATGTCATAGCAGATTGTTTTTAAAAGCATGTAGACTGGGGGAAACATATTGAGTTCATGATAATTGTTGCTTCTGGGCAGAGAAAAAAGAGAAGAAAGAAGTAAAGGAAGAATTAATTTTTCTTATTAAAATTATCTAAAATAAATATGACAAAATATTTGTTTATTCTGGATGATATTTATTAGAATATTTTCTAGCCTCCTTGCTTGTTAATTAAAACAAAGAGAGATGAAAGAGGCCCTTATCTGATGCTAGCAGCAGATACAGAGTATCCTTGTTGGGAAGGAGCATGGTGGGAACAGGTTCTCTGGGAAGCCCATGGGGGCTCTACTACGGTGAAGGGCAGGCCAGGGGGCTCCAGAGCAGGTGTGAGACCAGGAGTGCACATGCTCGTCCCTGGATTAGAGGCTGTAACGTACATTCACAAAAATGTAGGGTTCAGAGAAATGTGGGCAGGACCCAGGTGGATGGGATGGGGGTGAGGCAGGCATGACTGCGGGTGTCCAGCTTCACACCTGGGTGATGGTGAAGGTGTGAGTCCAGGGAAGGGGTTTACATTGGCTGGAGGCTGTTTGAAAGTCTTTGGGGTTGACTTTGTAAAGGGAAAGAGGTGAAAAAAGAGGCACGTATATATACATATATATGAGGAGCTGTGAGGTTCCTCAGACTTCGGGTGGAGATGGGTCTCAAACTTGGAACACCAGTGTTGGGATCAGGAGGAACAGCAGCTCCTCTCTGGTCTGGAAGGAAACAGGAGAAGGTATAACAGCGTGTTTGGTACCAGGAAGATGAGAGGTTTTATATGAAATGACTTCTGCCGAGAATGGGTGAGGGTGGGTGTTGGTGGTTTGAGGCAAATAGGGAAGTTTCCCGCCTGTTGTTGTAGATCATAATTAATATAATATAATATAATATAATGTTATAGATCATAATTAATATGTCATAAGTCTTGAACAAATCATGTCATGGAAGTCTGGGTGTCAGGAAGGGGTGGTGGGAAGAAGTGTGCTCATTTCCTTCTGGCAGCACAGAAGATCTATCTCAAGCTCAAGTCATGAACAGGTGAAGCCCCTGACCTCTTCAAGGAGTAATATTCACAGTTGCATTTATAATGAATCATTTCTAGGTGCTGTTGTTTTGTTTCTCCCTTTAATGTACTTTCAATCCTTTATAAACATGTTCATTACTTTTTTAGGATGTTGGGGGGTTGTAAATAATGTGTTAAATTGTTAAGGAGTTGAATTTTGAAATTAAAAAAAAGAAATCATCATTGCGCCCTCAGCTAGCAGTAGTGAAGTCTCCCTCCTTCCTCAGTGTTGTGTGCTTTTATGCTCTTCCATGCTCCCTCCTGCCTTGCCCTGCTGACTCACAGCCTTTATGTCAACAGGTGAGAATTGGGAGGTGCGCAAATCTGTTCTCAAATGTCTCCCTTTACATTTTTGTATTTTAAGGTATATTTTGATTACATGAGAAGCTGGATCCAAATGCTACAGCAGTTACCTCAAGCGTCCCATAGTTTAAAAAACCTGTTAGAAGAAGAATGGAATTTCACCAAAGAGATCACACATTACATACGGGGAGGAGAAGCACAGGCCGGAAAGCTTTTCTGGTAGGACTCCTTGTGCTTGTGTGTGCGTGTCCTTGCTTCTTAATCTCAACTCAGTGGTTCTCCACAGGTGCTTGTTTAGCTACATGAGATTACATTTATTCCTATTTCATATGTGCTCCCCTTCCAAGGTTTGGGCAGTGGCTCTCAACCAGGGTGACCTGCCCCCTTGGGGACATTTGGCCATGTCTAGAGACATGACGGGGAGGGTGCTGCTAACATCTAGCAGAGAACAGAGATGCTGCTGAATGTCCCACAGTGCACAGGATGGCCCCACCACAGATCCATCCACTCAGCATATCAGTTTTGATTTGAGAGATCCTGCCTTAGCGTAAACCCTCTCTTTTTAATAAAAGGAAGGATAATGTGAGCCCTTGAAGAGTAGACCATTCCTGTGTGTGTAAGTCTTGGTGGGGACATTAAGAACTTAAGCACTTTAAGCTTTTTAAGTGTGTTTTTACTGCCACTGTTTTGGGAATTTGATTCTCACCATAGAATCTCTTTATGAACCGGGGTTCTATATGGTGAGGAAGGCAGTGTGACCACTGGGCTGGGCTGTCTGTACTAGGAAATGAACATCTTTTCTTGAGTGAAGGCTGGGGCTGTTGGGCACAGTGTGCTTGTCAGTGGTCTTCATCAGTGGTTACTCTGCCTTGGACTTGCTGTGACTCAGAGTGAGGGTCAGTGTCCTGTGCTGTAGGTTCTGCTGCTGCCTGTTGGTGCCACCGTCTCCTACTTGTCTCATCAGTCATTTTCTTTCTTCTTGTTTCCTTTCTATGAGATCTTTTATACCCAACCCAGATACCCTTGCCTGCTCTCTGTGTGCATTTAGGACGTTAGCTTTCATGTCAAGTGCTCTTCTCACTCTAGCAACTCACTGTTCTCGACTCCACTGATCTCTGTCCCATATTCTGTATCTCAAAATCTTCAGTATCTCAACCTCTCTACCTAACTGCCAGCTCTTTTGACATCCTCTCTCTTTACTTTGGGTAAGCCATGACCTTACTATTGTCTCATAACTCCTCCAATCCTTCAGGCTGTGATCCCAGTCTGTCTTGCTTTCTTATTTTGCTTGATTCCCAAGTCAGCCTCCTATAAAATGCATTCATTGCCATTTCCCTCATCTATTCCTTCTCAGTTTTCCATAATTCTACTTTGCCTATAGTTCCTTGCGTTCGCATTTTCTGTTTCCAGCCTGTCAAGCTTTACTGAAGAAATTTTTTTCAATGTTGCTGTTTAGTTGCACTACAAATTTGTGTTGAGTGATTTTACCATACCCTCACTTCCTTCTTTTTGGTCTTTTGCATGTTCTTCAAATTCCCTAGAGAGCAGTCCTGGCCTCTGCGTTCATGATCCCTGTTCTGAGAAGCTCTCAGGGTTCTTTGCTTTTTCTTTCTGTAGCCGGCACTTCTCTTCTGGTTCTGGACTCTGTGCCTTTCATCTGTGCCTTTCATTGTGTTAGAGCAGCAACGACTCCAGGTTCATTCAGTGGTGGAATCAGCCCTGCCTTCTTTTTTTCTCTCACACATACTACCTTGAATCCTATGGCTGTCCCTTTAGGATGTATCCAGAATCTGACCTCTGCCCCAAAGCACTCCAAACTACCACTAGCCAGATTATCATTTTCCACGTGTGTTAGCGCAGTCCCTCTCTAAGTAGTCCCCTGGCTTCTGCCCATAACCTCCTGTGGTTTATTCTTAGCACCATAGCCAGAGGGATCCTGTTAGAATATGTGTGAGACCAGACTCTCTAAATGCTCCAGTGCTCTTCGTCTCACCTAGTGGAAGTGAGAGTGACTAGCAGTGGCTGGAAGGCTGACACATCGAATTCTCATTCAGTCTTTGCCCTCCTTCAAGACTCTGCTGTGTCTGCTGTGTAGTTCCAGTGGCCTCATCATGGGGCCTCACAGGCTGGGCATGCTCCTGCCTCTGGCCCTTTGCACCTGCTGGTCCCTCTGTGTGGACTGTTCTTTTCCCCTGTTATCTTCATGATTCAGTTTCCCACTTCCTTCAGGTCTTTGTCCACATATTATCCTCTCAGTATATTTAAAGTTGAAATTCCTACCCACAAGTACGCCTTAGATTTTCCCTATTTTTTTCTCTCCATAGCACTTACTAATACCTAAAATACAATGTATTTTACTTTTTAAATTTTATTGTCTTTTCATCCACTGCATGGCTTCTATCTCTTTTGTTCATTGCTGCTTAGAACATAACAGTTACTCTGTTGAATAAATCTGTCCTGGGTATCCTTATAGAATCTTCTAGCATGTTTCTAGTCAGGTCCCTTTCCCACTTTGTATTCTAAAGTGCCCCCTTTGTCTAGCAAATATGAAACTAATCAGCATGACATCCAGGGCTCCGTAGCACAGCCCTCGCTAGCATTCCTGGTTGTGGTCTATCATCCCTTGGCAGCTCAGACACCCACTACTTTCAGATTGGATGATTTTTTTCTCCCCACAAACATGCTTCTGGCCTGACATGTCAGCATGCATTTTGATCATATTTGTGGTTCTTCCTGGACTTTCCTTCCTTTCTTTCATTTTCTTCCTGACAGAGTCCCCCATCCCACTGTTATTCCACCTGTTAAAATTCCACATTGGCCTAAAGGTCCGGTGCAGGGCTTTTTAGCCATGAAACTGTGCCTTCAGCTTGGTGTGAGACCGTGCCATCAGCTGGGTATGAGACCATGCTCTCAGCTGGGTATGAGACCGTGCCCTTGGCTGGGTGTGAGACCATGCCTTCAGCTAGGTGTGAGACTATGCCTTACCTGGGTGTGAAATAGTGCCCTCAGCTGGGTGTGAGACCGTGTCCTTGAGTGGGTGTGAGACCATGCCCTCAGCTGGGTATGAAATGGTGTCCTCAGCTGTGGGTTTGAGACTATGCCTTCCACTGGGTATAAGACCATGCCTTCAGTTGGATGTGAGAGTATGCCTTCAGCTGGGTGTGAGACTGTGCCCTTGACTGGGGATGAGACTGTGCCCTTGACTGGGTGTGAGACTGTGCCTTTGACTGTGCCTCAGCTGGGTATGAAACGTTGTCCTCAGCTGGGTGTGAGACTGTGACTTCCACTGGGTGTAAGACTGTGCCTTCAGCTGGATGTGAGACTGTGCCCTCACCTGGGTTTGAGACCATGCCTTCAGCTGGTTGTAAGACTGTGCCCTCGACTGAGTGTGAGACTATGCCTTCAGCTGGGTGTGAGACTGTACTCTCAGCTGGGTATGAGACCATGCCTTACCTGGGTGTGAGATAGTGCTCTCAGCTGGGTGTGAGACCATGTCCTTGGCTGAATGTGAGACTGTGCCTTACCTGGGTATGAGACTATACCCTCAGCTGGGTATGAGACTGTGCCTGCGGCTGGGTGTGAGACTGTGCTTTACCTGGGTGTGAGATCATTCTCAGCTGGGTGTGAGACTGCCTTCAGTTAGATGTGAGACTGTGCCCTTGGCTGAGTGTGTGATTGTTCCCTCACCTGGGTGTTAGACTGTGTCCTCAGCTGGGTATAACACCGTGTCGTTGGCTGGGTGTGAGACCATACCTTCAGCTGGGTATGAGACCGTGACCTCTGCTGGGTGTGAGACTGTGCCTTATCTGGGTGTGTGATTGTTCCCTCAGCTGGGTGTGAGACTGTGTCCTTGGCTGGATGTGAGACTGTGCCCTTGGGTGGGTGTGAGACCGTGCCTTCAACTGGGTAGGAGACAGTGTCCTTGGCTGGGTGTGAGACTATGCCTTACCCGGGTGTGAGACCATGCCTTCAACTGGGTTTGAGACTGTGCCCTCACCTGGGTGTGAGAACGTGTACTCACCTGGGTTTGAGACCAAGACTTCAGCTGGTTGTGGGACCATGCCCTCAGCTGAGTGTGGGACCGTGTCCTCGGCTTGGTGTGAGACTGTGCCCTTGGGTGGTGTGAGACCGTGCCCTCAGCTGGGTAGGAGACAGTATCCTTAGCTGAGTGTAAGACTGTGCCTTACCTAGTTGTGAGACCTTGCCCTCAGCTGACTATGAGACTGTATCCTAAACTGGGTGTGAGACCATACACTCACCTGGGTTTGAGACCAAGCCTTCAGCTGGGTGTGGGTCCATACCCTCGGCTGGCTGTGAGATCATGCCCTTGGCTGGGTGTGAGACAGTGCCCTTAACTGGGTGTGAGATAGTGCCCTCAGCTGGATTTGATCTTTTCTGATAACACTTACCTTTTGCCAAACCTGATATTGGTTGTATACTTACCTACTGTCCTTTCCTAGATTATAAGCTCTTTTCCTTGAACATTGTAGAGATCAGTAAACTGTTGTTGAATTTTACTACACTGATTTAAATTTATTTTTTACACTTGGGTGTACATTTTAGCACTAGTATTTAGAATTTTGTATTTAATGAGAAGCATCAGCAAGGTAGAGTATATCATATTTATTGACTATAAAAAACTATTTGTGAGGGAAATTTTTAAAAACAGTTGCATTTAAAGAATTCACTTTCCCCCGTCCTATCATTTAATTTATGTAAGAGACCATTTTGTACCATTTGAAAATTTGTTTACGATGGGATTGATATTTGTGTACTAATCACATATTGTGAATACAATATAAGATTTTAAGGTTTATAATATATATAGAACAGAAGTAGGTACGTGCTGTATCCAGATTTATACTCTTTCACATTCATGGTTTTACATTAAAAGAAGAGAAAACGCTCGTCATCCTTGACTTTGAAACTCAGGAAGCAGTAAGCTGAGCCTTTCAGTTTCTCACTCAGGGAGTTAGGATGTGTGTGAGGCCAGTGTTCCTTCTCTGTTTTATTTTTGTTGTGTTTGTTCCCTTAGTGATATCGCAGGAATGCTGCTGAAATCTACTGGGAGTTTTTTAGAGTTTGGCCTGCAGGAGAGCTGTGCTGAGTTTTGGACCAGTGCTGACGACAGCAGCGCTTCCGATGAGATCAGGTCAGAGCCCTGCTCTTTCCTCCACTCCTTATCTTGTGGTGCTGTTCTGGGGAGGAGCCTGCAGGGGGCCTTGTTCATGCCAGCTTGTGTTGGACTGAAGAGTGTGAGCAAGGCACCTGAAGGGATTTGATTCCGACTCATTTGTCTTTTCATTTCATCTCAGTAATGGTTATGTGTGAATTTCCTTCGAAGGCAAACTTAGCATTTATTTAGCATAGTAAAAATAGTGCCTTTAGAGAGAGGAATAAAGTCAACTAAAATGAGGATAATTCTCTTCATCCACATTATCTGGGATGTTTTTAATATGCTTCTGTCCTTTAAAACCTCTGCAGCATCCATGCATACATTTTAATGTCACTTGTTGCATTTTTATTGTTTTTATGTTTAGTGTATTTCTTCTGTTTAACTTTAAGTATTCGAAACCAGAGCTTTCAAGAAACCAATTTTTTTCAATTTTATGCAGCTAGTATTTAGGTTGAACTATGTGAAATTGTTATTTTTTGTGGCATATATATCAGCTATAGTGCAACTTTGTGGCCATGTATTCAGCAATGTCGTGATTCAACCATAGCAAATGCTCGAAGAGAACTGACTTCTCCAGAGCTAAAGTCTTTTCTCCCACTATTCAAGTTATGATGAACACATTTTGGGTTTCAGAACACCTGGTCTGTTTTTATGCCAGGGTTAAAGAAAAAAGATCCCACATAGATTCTCACCTGAAAATATTGAATAGCTGAGCAAGGGATGAATGAATCAGCTTGCAGGTCTTACGGTTTTAAGAGCTAACATGGTGGATTCAAAATTATCCCAAACTCATGGATTCCAAATGAACATGAGAACTCAGGAATTAAGATGGTGAACTAGAGAATGGCCTTTAGGGTGCTCTAGCTGTTTACTTGGGATGAATGTTGGGGGCGGCCATCTGTGCAGCGCCATGCCAAGTTTTTTCGAAGTTTCAGGAGCTGGTGGTACACATCTCTTCTGAGTCATTGCTCAGGGATATCATACTGTTATGTTAAAATTAGCTGTGATGGCAATATTTGCACCACATAAGACACTATTTTGGGGGGAGTCAGTGGTTAAATATTTACCAGACTGTGCTTGTAAACTTCTATTTTTAATCTGAAAATGAGCTGGGGGTCAAGGACTTACCTCAAACTCCAAGAAATGATTATAGTGAAACCTTTAGAAAATTAAGTCTCCTGTTATTTGAAGGTTATTCAATGTGCCTGCTTATATGTAAAGGATATAAATGTTTTCTACAAAACTGTCAGGAGCAAGCTTCTGAATATTTTGAATACATGCTCACTAGTTGCTTGCTCCCATTTTAAAAATCTCCAGTTTGTCTTTATTACTGTGGTTTGGAATTACTTTATCTCTATTGTGCAATGCCCCCTGCACCTCTGGCTATTCCCTTACATGCTCTAACTGGACTTCATCCACGTGGCAGGAGGTCTGTCATAGAGATTAGCCGAGCCCTGAAGGAGCTTTTTCATGAAGCCAGAGAAAGAGCTTCAAAGGCACTGGGATTCGCTAAGATGTTGAGGAAGGTGAGTTTACCGTGCTGGCTAGTTAGTGTCTTTTTCTTATTTTTCTTCTACTTGCCTTTTGAGCAAACTAACCCTAAAGAAGTTTCTTTGTAACTATGATCCTAGGACTTGGAAATCGCGGCAGAATTTGTACTTTCAGCCCCAGTAAGAGACCTCCTGGATGTTCTGAAATCAAAACAGTATGTCAAGGTACATATTTAAAATGGTGCAAGTGAAATATTTTGCCTTTCCTACTTCATTCTACGACAGGCAAACTTTATCTTAAAGGTCCAGATAGTAAATATTTTAAGCTTTGAAGGCCATACCCTGACCCCAGTTGTAAGACTGTCCCATAATTTCCCAATAAAATAATGAGGAAAAAACAGTTTTTCTCATACTTGTTAACTTTTCTTAAGAATGTAGACAAATCAAGTATTTGCTCCTACTGTTTAATTTATTAATTTAGTTACACATGGATATTTCAAGTAATGTCTATAATTATGGAGACAATATTGATGTACATGGTGATTTTGTTTCTCATGTTTATACTTCCTGAAGCAAATCAGTGTCCTGGTAGTCACCAGAGCTACTTTGAGTCATCCTTTTCAAGCTGTTTAAGATTTAGCACTTGAGAATCTGTGTGTGATGTCATCATTGGAAATCTATCTCAGGCCCCCAATTCTATCCCACTCACATGCCAGGGGTGGGGGGTGGGGCGTGACCTGCACAGCATCATTGCATCAGTGTCCCTTGTTCAAGTGATCTTTCAGAGGCTTTTTATGATAACCCCCCTGGAGTAATGAGTGGATCTAGGTTAACTTTTTTTGCCTTTTTACCGAGTCATGTGACTTTTGCAGACTAGCATTGGTTGTGGTTGTTTCAGGCTGACATTCCTTCCCTAAAGAATATTTTCTTTGTTGTTGAAAATAAAACAATGAAGAGGAAGAGGATGCTCTGTGATGGAACAGACTACACAAGAGTGTCTCCCCAGTACCTTCACAGACTCTCTCCTCCCCTCCTCATCCACACTAAACTGAGCGGCTTGCCTTCCCCTCACTTCTGACTCCTGTCCTTCCCACCTCCCTTCCTGAAACCTGTTTGTCCTTTTCTACTTTTTTTTTTTTTAATAATGGATTTCTTGAATGCACACAATTCATTAATTTATGATATTGGTTTGTTTCTTTTCCAGGTACAGATTCCTGGGTTGGAAAACTTGCAAGTGTTTGTTCCAGACCTTCTTGCTAGGGAGAAGAGCATTATTTTGAAATTACTCAATGCAGCTGCAGGAAAGGACTGTTCGAAGGACTCAGATGATGTGCTCATTGACGCCTATCTTCTCCTGGCCAAGCATGGTGACCGGGCTCGAGACTCAGAGGACAGCTGGGGCTCATGGGAAGCACAGCCTGTCAAGATTGTGCCCCAGGTGGAGACGGTTGACACCCTGAGAAGCATGCAGGTCTGTCTCACCCGTTCCCACGCCCACTCTCCCCACTCCCACCTTTCAGCAGTTTTACTTAAAATACTTCTAGGAAAAATGTTGGCAGCTCACGAATGATTGATTTAACCACCCTAGTAATTTCAAGCATATACTTCCCAAAATGTGTCTCAATGTTTTAATACAAAATTTTGCAGCATAATTGATAGTAAAATATTCTATCAAATTCTGTTAAATATGTTAAATTAGACTGGAATATTTGAAATAAACCATCTCTTTTATTTATACCTTTTCTTAGTTTAGTCATGTAGTTAGGTCTATAGAGCCATGATCTGAAAGGAATTATGTTGTTAATGTAATCAATAGTTCTAAAAACCTCATTCTTCAAGTACCCTGGTTTACTGGTTATTTAGTTTTAATCTTTGTTGTGAAGGCTATCATACCTATATAACAGGGACCTTGTGACAGTTGTGGAACTCCCTAATTAGAACTGTGATATGCCCTCTCACGTTGTCTGTGTTCAGCATAGGAGCCGTGATGGAGTGTGCTCACGTGCCCCTGGAACTCAGCCTAACCAGAGCTGTGTACGTGGCCCTATGTCTCCCTCACTCCCACACACCTGCTCTTACAGCCTGACTCAGTGCATGGTGCTGTGTCCACTCACTTGTTTAAACCAGAAATGTGACACTTAGTCTAAACTCAGCGTCCCACCCTTCTAGTTCTACCCCAGCCCTGGCAAGCTGGAAGCATTTCCAGTAAATGATCCTTCCCTATATCCCAGAGCCACTGCCATAGTCAGAGCTTTACCATCCCTTTCCTGAACTTGTGCAGTGTCTTACCTTTCAGTTTCCCCGCTCAGGCTTCACCTGTCTTCCCTCCACTTCTATATTTGTTTATTTCTGTACTTCCAGAATGTTCATTATAATATATACATCAAATCACATCACAGATCTGCTCGAAATACTGCAATGACTCTATCTCCTGAAGAACAAGAGTAATAAAGTCTTAATTTCTTAAGGTTTTATATGAGACCCTGCATCTCATTTCACTCTCATTCCTGCCTTTTCCTCCTACAGTTGCTTCTCTAATACACACACACACACACACACACACACACACACTCTCTTTCTCTCTCTCTCTCTCTCTCTCTCACATACTCACACTCGTATTCCTGCCTTTTCCTCTTTCACTTGATTCTCATTCTCTCTCTCTCTCTCTCTCACATTCTCTCTCTGTACCAGCAGTATTGAACTACTTGCAGTTCTAGGATATTTCAAAGATGTCATGCCTGCCCAGTCCCATGGATTTCCTCTCCACTGTGCTGACCCTCCTAGATGTCAGTGCCTGCTGTGGTGTGTTGCTCTGTGGGAGCAGCTGTGCTTGAAAATGATTTTGTGGCCAGATAGTTGTTGGCCTGGTGGCCCTGGGTTGGCATTGTTTTTGGACTGGGGGTTGAACTAGAATGGGAAAACAGTAACTGGGTCTGTTGTTATACCCTGTGTTTGATTTTCCTCCCAGGTGGATAATCTTTTACTAGTTGTCATGCAGTCTGCCCATCTCACGATTCAGAGAAAAGCTTTCCAGCAGTCCATTGAGGGACTCATGACTCTGTGCCAGGAGCAGACATCCAGTCAGCCAGTCATCGCCAAAGCTCTGCAGCAGCTGAAGGTATTGCATTGTCCCTTATCTTAGCTCTGCCTTTGCTTCTGGAAGTAATGCTACAGAAGAACCTGCTCATTGTAATGTGTGTAAGGTGATGTCATGCAGGGAACTGGAGCTCCTAAATTGTCCTTCCCATTCTCTCTTTTTCCCCAGTACACATTTTTGCATGTTTAAACTACAAATCCCTGAATTTTTCCTGGAACTGTAGAACTTTGGAACTGAAAAGAATAGAAGATTGAGAGGTTATGTGACTTATTCATAATGGTCACATGGCAGGTTAGCAAAGCTGAGACTGGAACGTAGGTCTCTTCATTCCCAGTGTAAATTTTTTTCTCCTTTAGCAATTACTAGTATTTACTAGAGGTACACCATATCAGTAATGTGTAATGGAAGATTTATTTATTGTTTTGTTTGACAAATAATTCAGCCAAATGAACTGTAATAGAAAAAACTAATTGTGGACAGGCACAGAGGACTTCAAAGTTTACAACAAGCTATAACCTTGCTTACTTTTCCATTATTTTCTGTTTTCGCCACATTATATGTTGTATGGCATTTGTCAGTCATGATGTCATCCATACTTTTCCACAGACCGTCAGTTACGTCTTCTCAGTCACATCAAGGCTTGACTTCTTGAAGAACTGCTCCCTGAAATTACACGCCATTTGATAAACATTTGCTTTTCTTCTATCAACCTGTTTTGTCCTATTTATTTATAAACATTTATTAACTAAATGTTTATCTTATCTCTCATATAGATAGTAATCCCACCCTAACACCAGAGCAGGGAACTTTTTTCTTTTAGTTTGAGCCAAAGAATTTAGGAGAATGCAAAATTTGTTGATTAGTCTTGAACTAGGAACATATAACCCTAAGGACCTGAACTGTCACACTAAAGTACAGAGGAGACAGGGAATTACACCAAGGTGGAATTTTGGCTTGGGAGGATTTCAGAAAATACAAATTGGGAAGGAACTAAAAAAGGGGCATTTGGAAGTTGATATCCATGGAACACGGTTGTGGGTATGCTTACTGAATACCATGTAGTGTGATTTGGCTGGTGTTGCTATACACAATGGAAAGTAGTAGGAGATGAAGCTGGTAAAATAAGGGTTGCCAAAAATCAGGTTGTTGAGAGATGTTGAGTTGTATTTTGTAAGCCTCAGAGAGTTATTGGATATTTTGGAAGAGTATTTTGAAACAGGAAGGGGATTGACTGATGGAGACCGTGTCCATGCATATGTGTGTTTTTAAGGGCAGGTGGAAAGGGAGATGGATTTGGAGGTATTGTTGTGTTGCTGAGGGCAAAGAAAGCTTCAGCTAGGCAGGACTTCCCAGCCTCTGCATCCTGGACATCGGGTCAATCCTGTGCACTATAGGATGTTCAGCACATCCCTAGCCTGTGCTTTCCACATGCTGGTAGATTCCACCCCTTCCTCCAAGTTTTGATAATTAGAAATGTCTCTGGAAAGTGTCTTCAGACATTGAGGGGAGAGGGCAGAATGTATCCCAGTTGAGAACCCCTGGACTAGGGAGGAGCAGGGTAATAAGCACAATATGACTTGATGACATTATGAAGGTCACTTAGAAGTACGTGGGTTTTCACTCGGTGAGGTTGAAACCATGATTATGCTTGAGCAGCCACCCAGAGAGAAAACAACAGGTGGTTGACATATAAAAATATTGAAGACATAAGCATCCATTCCAGGACCAGATTGTAATTAGGCAATCATTTTAAATGGATTTTTTTCTCTTGTATTTCATAAGATGTTAAATAATGCATAGTGCATGTAAAAATGAAAACAATATGATTTTCTCTATATTCGGTCATTCCTTTTGATAACTATAAGTGGCTGAAATGTATTATAATGGTTAATGCCTGTGTGGTGATGAACAAAACCCTTCTTTAAAATGCAGTAAGTATTGTGTGATTTGCTTCATTTTGGATTAATCATGGTTTGGGACTCTTTAGAATGATGCATTAGAGCTGTGCAACAGAATAAGCAATGCCATTGACCGCGTGGACCACATGTTCACATCAGAATTTGATGCTGAAGTTGATGAATCTGAATCTGTCACGCTGCAGCAGTATTACCGGGAAGCAATGATTCAGGGGTACAATTTTGGGTTTGAGGTAGGTTCAGAATAAGAAGTAACACACCATGCAGTTTAATAATTGCTCGATAACTAACAGAAAATATTGGGAATCTTTTACAGTAAATCTGATATTAATTGTAATCACAGCTTAGTCAAGAATGTCATCTTATACCACTGCTGAATATCAGAAGTGTTAGTTTACTTTTAAATTGTCAGGTAACTACCCAGTTTTTATTTCATGCTGACAGCTGTCTACTTACATTTTAAAACTCTCTTGAAGAGAGGTGTAATAGTATGCGTTTTTAATTCTTAGTTTATACTTGGGAGTAAACATTTATGAAATTGCATTTTGAGACACTGTACTTTTCATAATTCTTCATACTATTCAAAGTATAAAAATTTTAATTGGATTTTGCTTTTAGAAAACATTTTAGACAGATATGACACTATAATGTGTGGGTATTATTATAATGGTTGTTTTCTTCTTGATTTTGACATGTATGGAATCTTCTTACAGTATCATAAAGAAGTTGTTCGTTTGATGTCTGGAGACTTCAGACAGAAGATAGGAGACAAATATATAAGCTTTGCCCGGAAATGGATGAATTATGTCCTGACTAAATGTGAGAGTGGTAGAGGCACAAGGCCCAGGTAATGATTAAGTAGGATGCTTCTTGAATGAATCATGTGGGGTTGGTAGTATTTTGTTTATATGTGTTATATGGACTTTTGAACAAATGACTCAAAAGGGAGCATTCTAAACTCTTTGGTGATTAGGTTTTTTTTTAAATGAAAATGTGTACGTAGAGAACCCTATCACTCTTGGAAAAAAATTTTTTTAAGTTTGTTTCAAACTGAGTTGTCTTTAAGAGAGTTCACATTCTTTTGGAACAAGTCTTACTGATTGCTAAACTTTTTTCCTCCATCATGAAATTTAGGCCTGTTAATTAGTATAAATGTAAAAGAAATTGGTAACTAGTTATCAATTAAGAAGCCATTTTGGAATTTGCCAGGGAGAAATGTGTAAATTATCTGTGAGGCTCAATAGTAGCTCCACAAAAGTAAATGTAGCTCTTAAAAGGTCATGACTGCATGAAAAATAGCAGTGTTCTGTAATTCATAATGAAGGATCAGCACGGGGCATTTCGTAAAAGCAATTAAGCTATTTCTCTGAATGTGTATTGGAGAAAACACACATTTGCTACATCTTGAGATTAAAAGTAGGAAGACTGGCTTACACAACTCAAAATAATTGTTGGCATTCATCTTTTCTAAAATCTTCTTTCATGCTTCCCATTTACTTAAACAAATTAAATTTTTAAAATTTATTGTTTCCCAAGAGGTCACACTATAAACATATTCAACCCAGGCCAAAAAAAAAAAAAGTGTCTTGTCCTAGATAGTAATTTTCCAATTATATTACTTTTGAGTATTGTACAGTCTAAAACTGCCACATTTCCTTGCTTGTTTTGTGATGACTGAACTTTTTCATATACCAGGTGGGCAACTCAAGGATTTGATTTTCTGCAAGCAATTGAACCTGCCTTTATTTCAGCTTTACCAGAAGACGACTTCTTGGTATGGAATAGTCTAAAGTTTTTTTCATTACAAAACAAACAAGTTTATCACTCTCTGTTTTCAGGTTGTATAGTTTTACATGTAATAGTGGTTCTTAAATATTTTTAAACTATAAATATATAAATATTTTATAATGGTAATTCTGAGACGTTAAAGCACTCTTAATAACGTAGTAAGATATTCAGTACTTTTTTCTTTTTGTATCGATAATGTTCAACTGAGTCAATGTCTAGTTGTCTGTAAATCCCAGTGCTTCTAAGATATTTGTTAGTTCTATTTTATAAACTGCCATCATAGTTGCTAGTTTTTGGCAGAACAAGGATTAGCTCTTTCACTTCAGTGTGCATTATTTGAGAGCATCATACTTGTGTTAAACATTATCACTGCTAGACAGACAAATTCCATCAGGTCAAAAAGATGTAGCTCAAAATGTGAATTCATTCATTGTATCCTCCTAGTAGTAGAGCTGGTTACATGGAAAATTCTTTGCTTGTGCTCATCGTTGTGTTGTGGGAAATGGATAGCTAATTTGCTTTGACTTATAAAAATGGAACTGTATGCTGTATTATTTTAAATTACATACTATTTGTATTTATTCTTATTTTCTTTTAAACTAACTTTGAAAATACTTTGGATAGCATGTTTTTAAAAAATCAACTGAAGACCTTATTGGTGCTATGTGTATAATTAAGAGAGTGAGTATACATTCTTTCTCTTTCCTTTCCCATTTTCCTTTGGTTCCTAGAGTTTACAAGCTTTGATGAATGAATGTATTGGCCACGTCATAGGAAAACCACACAGTCCTGTTACAGGTTTGTACCTTGGTAAGACAGCCATTACAGCATTTCTCCTGGAACATACTGGTTTGGGTGAACAAATCATCTTGTGATTGCAGTCATGTAAAATGGCATAAGAGGTGTTTTAAGAATATTCAGGAAAATGATAGAAGTGAGGTATGTATATAGTGAACTTTAGAGTAATCCTTCTCAATCCAACAGGAAGATTAAAATGCAAACATAAGGAATTCTATGCTAGCCAGTGATGTTAATTTTTAGTTTTGTTATTTTTCTATACCAACACTACCATTTTGCTTTCCCCCTTGATGTCTTTTCTCATGAGGAGGAAAGATGGGAAGTGGCAGTCGTCCATCAAGTAGTAGGAGCCTCCCCTGCGACAGGTGAATGAGTATCATTTATCTGTTCCTCCTGAAGGAGACGGGTGTCTGTTTTCTTCACTATTTTTCTGAGTACCCATTTCCCCACAAATTGTGGTAAATTCTGCTTTGGATTTACTTTTAAAAATATCCTGTTAAATTATGCCATAATATGCATTACTTTAATTACATTGTACAGTTGTATGGTCATGTTGAATGATTCACAGTTTTACAATATATGTTGAAACTTTCAAACAAAATGTATGTCAAGAAAAGGCTGTGTCTTCTGCCACCCTTGAGGTAGTTTATAAGTAAACCAGAACTATATTTGTATGTAATAAATGACCAAGAATGAAAACTTAGATATTTATGCTATTTAACTTACACAAAAATTAATTCATAAATGATAAAGTTTTTGAACAATAACTATATTTCTTAGAGGGCACTTGCTAGCTACAGAAAATTTAATAGAACAAGTTTTAATCATTGGTTTTTTTAATCTTTAAAATCCACTCCATTTATACTTCTTTTTCTCCCTAGAGTGTTATGAAAATGAAAGTTATCACTTATAAAACTTTCAGCATTTTATATAAAGCGCACTATTATCTTGTTAAACTTTTGCTCAGGCATATTACCATAAATAGATTTTGATTTTCTGATCTCTTAAAATATTTCTCTAAGAATACATGATCAATAATTCAATAAGAATTATTTTTAAAAATATTTTATTACATAAGGAATCATTTTCATTGTAGAAGAATCAATATAGAAAAAGTATGTAGAAAAACATGGAGGATGTGCATTCAGAAAAGTTTTTAATGTTGAAAAAATTACAAAAGAAAAAAATACTCATACTTTCATAATCCAGAAGTAATGCCTGGTAACATCTGGGTCGGTAATCTTTGCATATGCCTGTCTCTCCAAAATGCTGTGGGACAGTTAATTAATAGCACTCTCAGGAGGCTCACATTGTCCTTTGTCCTCTCAGCCACTAAGGGATGGTGGAACTGAACTCAGAGTCAGATTGCCCAACATCAGGTGCCCTGGGGCGCTCATTTAACATCATGGAGCCTCCCCTTTTAATGCATCAAGTGGGATGCTAATGAGGATTAAATAAGGTAATATCATCGTGTAGACTTAGTGTTCTGTACACAGCAGGGGTCATCATTTGGTTTTGTGTTCTGTTCCTACAAGAGAAAGTGATGAAAATATGAGAGCACACCAGCTGGCATTTTGTTATTGTTGCTCACTGTCTTCCTCTCCCTCTGTTCTAAGCACATAACAAATGATAACAACCTGGTATGTAACTTTCCATATTTTCTGTATATTCATATAATTACAGAAATGCATTCTACCTATGCCTTTCTCTATGCTCACTTAGTTACACAAGCATATATAGGGTTGTTTGTTTTCCTGCCATTTACTGTACAAAAATTGGATCATTTGGATATTAATCTCTTACTTTTCTTCTCTGACAACTGTAGAAATTTCTCCATGTCAACAAAGATACTATAATTCTTTCTATCATTTCTTTATATGAGCTTTTGTCTATTTTGGCCATGAAAGACATCTCTATAATAATCAATGTTCACCAGTAACAAAATTTAAACATCTGTTTTATGTTTATTAGCCATTGGATTTTCTTTCCAATTAGGTAAAACAGATTTGCAGTGTTAAATATACATACTATTAAAAGAATTGTTTTGTTTCATGCAGGAAAAATTATTAAACTTGTGTACATGTTGTTTCTTAAACAGAATGTCTTTGATTTATACCTTTATGAGAAAATCTTGTAGTAACTAGGTAGTTCTCAATATCTTTTAAATTAAAGATATCATCTTAGCTGGGTGCGGTGGCTCATGCCTGTAATCCCAGCACTTTGGGAGGCTGAGGTGGAAGGATTACTTGAGCCCAAGAGTTCAAGACCAGCCTGGACAATATAGTGAGATCTCATCTCTACAAAAAAATTTAAAAATTAGTTAGGCTTGGTGGCACCTGTAGTCCTGGCTACTTGAAAGGCTGAGGCTTGAGGATTGCTTGAGCCCAGGAGTTTGCAGTGGTGAGACATGATCATGCCACTGCACTCTAGTCTGGGTGACAGAATGAGACTCCACCTTAAAAAAAAATTTTTTTTTTCACTAACTTTTTTTTTTAACCTTTGGTACTATTGAATTTCTTCTTGTTTACCATTGTAATAGCTGAGATAATGTACCAAACTCAGATTGCCTGAGTTTGCTAGATTTCTTGATTTTTGTCTAGCAAGAGAACTTCAGATCTCTCCATTTTTGATACTTCTGTCTTGTTTGATATTATTAACAGGAAACAAAGCCATGAAGAAAGAGGATTTTCATTTAGTATAAAACATATTTGGGATAAAAACATATGTAGATGAAAATTATTAACGTGAAGAGAAAATATGACATTAAACTTTCTAAGAAATGTTAACATGAATTGTTACAAGTAAAATACAAGAAAAATATGTTAAAGAAACAGGCAAATGGTAACAATCAACAGTTAATGGGAAAGTGGAATTATCAGCATTTTTGTAATCTCTAAGATCTCTAGTTTTAAGTTTCATTTTAAATTTAATCCATACTTACCTTTACCAGAGTATTTAAAAGAAAGCATGCTCTTAAAAAAAGAAAAAAGCACGCTTTTAAATTGTACACCATCTACCTGGTTTGGTTTAAAGGAGTTACGTTAAAACTCTAAGGCAGGGCACGGTGGCTCAGCCTGTAATCCCAGCACTTTGGGAAGCCAAGACAAGAGGATTGCCTGAGCTCGGGGTTCGAGACCAGCCTAGGCAACTTGGTGAGACCTCATCTCTACAATAAATCAAAAAATAAGCCAGGTGTGGTAGCATGCACCTGTAGTTTCAGCTACTTGAAAGGCTGAGGTGGAAGGATCTCCTAAGCCCAGCAGGCTAAGGCTGCGGTGGCTGTGAGTGTGCCACTGCTCTCGAGCCTGGGTGACAGAGTGAGTTGGACTCAAAAAAAAAAAAACTCTGGGAAATAGAACTGACTGGAAAACGACAGTGACCTCAAGTACAGGACTTCTCGAAGTGTCCTTGCTGACCAAAATCTTTTAAAAATGTAGATAACACAAAGATTTCCTTTTTGCCAGATAAGCCATATTTTCATTTATCTCTAAAATAGATTAAATCATTTGTTTAGCTTAGATTGTGCACTTTTCATGCAGGATTTTTAAAAATGTTTTTGATGGAGAAAAGTTTGAATGCATAATACAACTTGAAAGTGACATTTCCCACAATTTTTGTATACGTAATATGATTTTTTGCTCATTAGATAGATTTATTTTGGTGATTGGCAAAATTCAGTGACATCCCACTTACATTTGCCTGGTTGACAATTTTCTCTGGACCACTTTACCAAGCTATGTTTGTTGCCATTTTTACTGGCAGCCATCCATCGGAACAGCCCCCGTCCTGTGAAGGTTCCTCGATGCCATAGTGACCCTCCTAACCCACATCTCATTATCCCAACTCCAGAGGGATTCAGGTATTTGGTGCCTATCTGGTCATTTGCTTTATGGAGTCTTCTCTGATGTGCATGCTAATACTTTGGAAACTTCTAGTTGCTTTCTGAGAGCTAAATACTTTTTTCTGTGTTATTGTCCATATACTTTTAAAAGCTCTTATTTGCATTATCTTGAAACCTTAGTTGCAAAGAAAAATACATGCAAATTTACATCACCACTGTACGTTTCAAGATAACTTGTTTCTCAGCTTATTTATAACCTCAAGCTACTAAATGCTTTCTGGCTTTGGAGATTCTTTCCTTTTCTTTCCTTGAAAAATTACCTTAGGAAAACAAGTTGAGTGTGCATAGCATAGTAAACATTTGAAAAACAGTGCTAAATATTACTTTAAAAGTAGAGAAAAACTGGAATGGCCTTTCCAGTCTTGACTTTCATGCGTGCATGTAATTATGAATCAACTTAAACACTCAAGTGAATTCAGAAACTACAGTATATTCACAATAATTACCCTGAATGTGGTGGCATTTCTGCGTCTTGAGGTAGTGAGCATCTGTCTCCCCTGTATAATTACTTTTTAAAAGTTAATTGTATTTGACAGTATTTGCTAGGTAAAGACCACAATTATTTTCTAAAAAGCTTTAAATTAATTTTTTGTTCTTTTTTATGCCTAGACTTGAATCTACATTAGAGAAAAATTTGAATTTTGTATTTTTCAATCTTTTCACTCTCTTGCCATAAATTATAAATTATTTTCATCTGAAAACCCCTTGCAAGTCCATCCCCCTCTCACTTGTGTTCCTGAAGCTTCTCTTCTCGTCTTAGCACTCGGAGCGTGCCTTTGGACGCACGGAGCCACGGCAGCCCTGCTGCTGCCTCTGCTGCTGCTGCTACTGCTGCTGCTGTTGCCAGTCGCCCCGGCCCCTCTGGCGGCGACTCTGCGCCACCCAAACCCGTCAGCAGTGCCCATGATACCAGGTAGTCTCCCTCTACCAGTGTCAAGTGCCACCTCTCCTGTGCACTGCCCAGTGGCCTGAGTGTTAGGACATGTCTCAGGGTACAGCTGGGCTTCTCTCCTGGGGCGTGTGATGCCCTGTGGCCTTTTGTGAGTTGTCACAGCCCCCAAGGCGGTCACTTGCCTGGTGTCAGCATTTCTTTGGAGTTGTCATTAGCCAAAATGACCAGGGCCTTTGCCAGTCATAACTGTGGAGACTGTCAGAGGAAAGAACCCGGCTCGCAACAGAAGGGACATGAGAGTTTGGCTGGCAGAATCCAAGGAGCCGCAAAGTAGAAGATGATAGCTAGTTAGTAACATTAGATGGTGATATGTTTTTTAGGAAGATCAGTATTCTAACCACATTTTAAAATTTTTAATAGTTGTTGAGTAAAAATAGTTTATAAAAGTGGAAAAATTAGTTGATGGGTTTTGTATGCCATATGGAAAATAGATCACTCGGGAGGACTATGAGATATTTGGCAAGGTCCAAAAATCTATAAGTCTCTTGCAGGAAGTCTTTTGGATAAGTAAGGAAGGTCTTGTAGTTTTTCCCATTCTCATTTTTTTTTGGCAGAGAATTTCATCAAGTTCTCATATGCTTCCTGGAGAAAGAACTTCTGTTCTCTCCTAATTTCATCCTTGGATCTGGGTAGAAGGAATGCTGTCAGTATTCGCCTCCTCTAATGAGGAAGGTGACAAAATCTGACAGAGCAGTTTGGGGTGATCTGATCTAAAAGAGAAGACTGTGATGGAACCCAGTGCTCTGTGCCCCTCCCAGGAGAGAGTGTTAGTATAATAGTGGCAGGAAGATTCAGATTTTAAAATAGACCAAAATGGTTTTAGACTTACTTTAATAATAGTATAAAATTCTACAAATATTTCCCATCTTCTTACTCATTAAAATAATATTTCTAATTTTTATTGATAAATGTCTCAACCTAAAAAAAATCAAAATATTTTGTGGCTTAATGGTCCACTAAAAAATTAACAATATTGAACAAGTTCCCATTTACCTTCTTCATTTCTATGCTTCAAGCACTTAATGGCACATGTTTTCACACAGGCTTCCATATCCCATCTTTTCATACCTGTAGTACAGACTCAGGAGGTGCTTTGGCCCAAAACATATTCACAGTTGAGGAGGACATCACCATACTGTGGCTCCTGGCTACCACTGCTATGTCCACCTTCACACACAAGGTTTTTCAGAACTGGACTGTGGGCAGTGGCCTCCTGCTTTTTTAAAGGCCGATGAACTGTGATTTAAGGCACTTAAAAGTTGTGGCATGACTCATTAGGTGTATTTTAGTCTCAGAGTTGAGCACTGCAATTGGCCCTTTCACGCAGTTGAGTCTTATGCTTTGCATAAGCAGCTTTTCAGCATTTCCTCTTAAGTGCTTGTGAATAGCATTTCATAAGCATTTCTCTTTTGTCTGTACATACTTGGATGATCCTTGATGTTTAGGAATTTTAATAGCATCATGGTCTGCTACCTTGAAGGCCATTTTTCACGCAAGATCCCGGTTTTCTTTACCTTTTGGCCGTGTGTATGTGATGGCAGGTGGAGAAGAGCATGGCCACGTGCAGAGGTGCTAGGACAGTTGTCAGCCTCCGGGCCTCAGCACCTTCGTGGTGAGCCTGTGTAGTGGGCCTGTGAGTCACGGTAGGATCGGTTCCCTGCTCCTAAGGCTGACTTTGCGCACCCAAAGACCTGCCTCAACACAGCTGCGGGTGTGTGAATGTGCCACAGGAAGGCAAAATGACACTGGGACTTCCAGTGTCAGCAGGGATGCCACAGTCTACATGTGCAGCCCTTGCCTGTAGTAGAGATGTATTAACCAAAATTCAATTTCACTTGGCCCCAGAGGATTCATTAAGTATTTTTAACTGATTTCATCTGAGCTAGAAAATATCTATTCTGGGTAAATGCTTATAAAAACATTTTTTGCAGTGATGTGCTTGCTGGAGCTTGCTTCCACTGACTCACGAGAGCTGATTGTTAATTTTTGAGGAATTTTGCTAGCTGGTTGTTACACCATGGAAATTGGCAAACGCTACCACCACTGCTCCCCTCCCACCCCACAGCTGGTTGTTAAATACTCACTGATACACCACTTCATAAGTTCTTGCCTTTTATCCTTGCAAAAATTTCTGAAGGACATGGAATTAGCTAATTTCACTTGTGGGAAATCAGG
>CAUYQG010256372.1:0-21704 GCA_963574415.1 Tarsius wallacei
TTTTTGAGTTGGAGTCTCACTCTGTCACCCAGACTGGAGTGCAGTGGCCGCTCCCGGCCACCGCAGCCTCGACCTGCTGGGCTCCGGCGATCCTTCCGCCTCAGCCTTCCGAGTAGCCGGAACTACAGGCGCGCTACCACACCCGGCTGATTTTTTTGATTTATTGTAGAGATGAGGTTTCGCCTGCCCAGGCGGGTCTCGAACCCGTGGGCTCAGGCAATCCACTCACCTCAGCCTCCCAAGGCGCGGGATTACAGGCTGAGCCACTGAGCCTGGCTTGTTTTCTTACTTTTTAAAAATTGGTGCTAAAGGTGATTTTCAAAGGTTCACAAAGTAATCTCTGGGACATGAATATTAATTTCTTAAGTATTTATTTATTCTGTTAAAAGCACAGCAACTGAAATGAAATCCCAGGCACATATCACTGATGGTTTATTAAGCCAGAGTGAAGTGATTCACAAAAGCAGAACTCAGTCTCAGAGATTAAACTCAGCACATTGTTCTTTGTTAGTCTGGAGAAGTAACTCGAAAATAAACAAGAGATAAAAACTCTCCAGAAAAATATGAGATGACCAAACTGTCAACCCTTAGAATTCCACTTAAATTAAAAAATAGAAATACTGTCCATTTTGAGTTACCCTCAGTAATAGAGCTGAGAAGGTACACTTGACCTCCCAAATCTTTCACAGATGACTTTGAAATATTGATTTCATTTACATGTGAACTTTATGTTCTAGGGGTTAGGTTCAAACAAAAGTGAAGGCACAGAGATAGGCTTCCTCTCAGAAATTACTGCGAGAGCCTCCTCTAGTTCCTAGACGCCCCCCCCCCCTTTTAGTGCTTGGAGAGGGAGACTTACTCGAACTGATGCAAGGAACCAGTTGTATTGACTCCATTTCTTTTCATAAATTCTCCCAGGTGGGACAGATCAGAGCATTTCACAGAAAGTCTCCTTGCGTTGCTAGTTAAGTGAAAAATAAATATTAAAGCAAAAGAACCAGGGACAACTAAGAAAATAGTTAACTGCATTTTGAGAGCAAGATTTGCCCCTGGGTACAGGTGAAATTTGGATAACCAGCTAGCAGATAACTGACAGTTGGCTATGGCAATAAACAGGGTCAGATCCAGGTTTTGTGGGGCATGAAGCTGGGGGTGGGTACTCTTTACAGAAAAGAATATAAAGTTAACAGTGCAAATTAGGCATAGAGCCTTGCAGGGACTCTGGCTGGTGAGGGTTCCTGAAACATAAGTTTCATTCTCTTCAAGGTAAATTTACCTCTTGGAGTTGACTTCTTGGAGTTGATTAGGTATACTAAGCCCACCCAAATTAGTATACCTTCCTGGGCATGTTGTCATTTTTTCCTTTTTCTTTTCTTTTTTTTTTTTGAGTTGGTGGGTCTCAGTCTGTCACCCAGACTGGAGTGCAATGGCACAATCACAGCTCACTGCAGCCTCAACCTCTTGGGCTCAGACAGTCCTTCCACCTCAGCCTCCCAGGTAGCTGGGACTCCAGAAGTACACCACCACACCCTGCTAATTTTTTGATTTTTTTTTGTAGAGACAAGGTCTCATTATGTTGCCTAGGCTGGTATGTTGCCTTTTAAAAACTCATCTACCGGATCTCTCATGTACTTTGCAATACTAATACAGAATGTGCAATCTTAGTTAGCACTCTTCCCTTCAAAAAACAGGGAACCCACAACCCAAGCAAGAACCAAGGTTGTTGGTCATGGCTTTGCTGGCATTTATGCCTTTTTGGTACCCAGCTGCAGCTTCCTAGGCCTGATACTGAGGGCAAGTAAGAACAAAATATTGGGAATGACCTTCCTGAATAAGAGGTAAATTAAAGGAATAATTTTCTGATGATGCCTCGTACAGTCACGCTGCCTCCACCTGTAGCAGTGAAGTCCTCAGACACATCTTTCAAAGACGTGTGCCAGGCCTTGCTCCCCCAGAATGCTTTCCAGAGAGAGTTTGGCTCCAAGTTTCCACTAGGCGCCTTACGTCATAGGAATCCCTGAGGCCTAGTATATGATATGAACACGCAGCAGCTGCTCTCCAGCCAATCCCACGTTCCTAACCAAATCTATTTAAGTGGAAGCTAGAGGTTACTCAGAGAACGCTGAATGACAGGAGCTTGCATCACTCATCAAGGTCAGTTGCAGAGACTGCAGTGGAGCACCACTAATCCCAATTTGCTCTGAGTACAGATGAAACCTGTTTATGCACTGGGCTCAATAAGAAAGTTACAGAGGACACTGTTACAGCACCACAGTGAAGTCAGACATCTTGCAGAAGGGCTCAGTCTACAGAGAAGGGGAAATATATATGTAGTGAAAAAAACCCAAAGTTTTAAAATTTAATAGGCTACATTTATGCAATAACTTGTCTAACAGTCTATTCCTTTAAAAGGGGAGAGAAAAGAAATGTATGTTTGCGCTTGTTTCATTTGCATAATGAAATTCTGGAAAGATATGTAAGGATCTAAGAAGAACAATTGCTCTGAGGAGGAGCCTTGTAGAAGGGGACATGGGCCAGGAAGTTACAGGAAGGGTTCACTGTGCCCCTCTCGTACTTTCTGGTTCTTGGACCTGATAAGTATATTACAAACTCAAATTTGAAACATTATGTTAAAGAGGGGAGAAGGCAAGAGTTTTCTTTAAAAGGAGAGAAGACCGGGCATGGTGGCAAGTGCCTGTAGTCCCAGCTACTTGGAAGACTGAGGCGGAAGATTCCCTGAACCCAGCAGGTCAAGGCTGCAGTAGCCATAATCATGCCACTGCACTCCAGCCAGGTCAACAGAGTAAGACACTGACTCAATAAAAATAAATAAATGCACACATACATAGATAAATGGAGAGAATTGTGTTGATTTGATAGTTTTTTTTTTTTTAGTCAGAATCTCACTCTGTCACCCAGCTGAAGTGCAGTGGCACTCTCATGGCCACCACATCCTCGAACTGCTAGGCTCAGGTGATCCTTCTGCCTCAGCCTTCCAAGTAGCTGGAATTAAAGACACGTGCACGCCTGGTTAATTAGTAGATTTATTGTAGAAATGAGGTCTCACCCAGGCTGGTCTTGAACCCGTGGGCTCAGGCAATCCTCTCACCTCAGCCTCCCAAAGTGCTGGGATTATAGGCATGAGCCACTGCGTCTGGCCTGATTTTATAGTTTTTAAAGAGTCAGATTCAACTGGATTTTTGGCTGAAGCCAGAATTTGGCTGAAGCCAAATTTGTCCATGGAAATCTTGATTGCAACCTGCAGGGAGACAGAAGCTACTCACTGGAACAACGTACTGGTATTCGTGAGTAGTTGTCATTCACCCACTCACTCCATACCCATGCTCTCATATCTATAGGCTGGATACTGGACTAGATCCTCAAACAAGATATTTAAAATACATGTTTAAAATTCTTCTGTTTGATCCGAAAGTTGTTGTCGAAGACACTTAAAGCAGTTTGTCATTAAGCATTTGTCAAAACCTGGGAATAAAATAGTATGAAAAATATATCTTAGGGAGGGTCTGGAGATTTGGAAAACTCTTGTTTTTTTTTGCAAATTATGAGAATTTGTAAATTCCATGATGGAATCATATGTATTGAGTTTTTTTTTTTTTTACAAGTTTAGAGTTGTTCATCACATAGTTAAATTTAGCAATTACTACCATATTATCACAGGGAAAAACAGCCTCCATTAAAATCGTTAACAAAAATTATTTGCAATTTTTTTTTTTTTTTTTTGAGTTGGAATCCCACTCTGTCGCCCAGACTGGAGTGTAGTGGCATGCTCCCGGCCACCGCAGCCTCGACCTGCTGGGCCCCGGCAATCCTTCCGCCTCAGCCTTCCAAATAGCTGGAACTACAGGCACACGCTACCACGCCCTGCTAATTTTTTGATTTATTGTAGAGATGAGGGGTCACCAAGTTGCCCAGGTGGGTCTTGAATCCACGGGCTCAGGCGATTCACTCACCTCGTCCTCCCAAGGCATGGGATTACAGGTTGAGCCACCGAGCCCGGCAATTATTTGCAATTTAAAATTGATTTCCAACATAAGGATTTGGAATTTTATTTTTGATTTTTCTTATTTATTTAATTCCAAAATATCTATCCTAGTAGGATCTCTCTCTCTCTGTCTCTTTCTCTCTGATAATTAATTTTTAAAATTGGTATATAGTTATTTATTCAAAACAAGAAGGTTGAATTCTAAGCAGTAATACCATCTGTGGTGAGATTCAACATGTGAAAAATCATTTTGGCATGCATTATTTGCTGACAGAAAAAAATTTCATCAAGACTTTTTTGCTTGACTATACTTTACACTGCCAAAGAGCTTTTACTATAGCCCCATATTATCAAAGTCAGCCCAGCATTGAAACCGACATCTGTCTACGGGAATTAAGTGTGTGTTTTTCACACATAAATGAAAAGTTGCTGGGTGGCAGAGTGTTATTTTGAAAATACAGCATACCGAAAACTCCTTAACTAATAGTTAATAGACTCTATATAAAAGTGATAAGGGAAACGGTATACATCTGAGTATTCACAAAAATTTAAGAAACCTTTGACACACAATCCCAGGCTATAGATTCATCTCCAAGATTAGTTGATGACTGACCGGTTTGGAATTTCACTTTCCAGAAATAACAAGCTGTGAAGTGTATATAGAGCAGACCAAAAAATCCTTCCTTTCTTCTCCAACTTAATGCCAGCAACAGCCAATCTCAAGTGACCCCAAACCTGAGTGCCTCACTGGGTGAAATTCCTTGGAGAATAGAATTAAATGGCTTTCTAACTTAATCCTTGTTCACTGCTTCAGAACAGGAATTTCTCGCACTGGCATCTGGAATTCCAGAGGAAAGACTAGAAGTCAAAATGGTGTGTGTGGTGTGTGTACATTTTAAACCAACTTCCTTTGCCAGGTGGTCATAATAGAAAAGCCACTAGCTGGGGGAAAGGCATTACGGAGCTGAACTGGGTGGTACCGGAAGGCAGGAGACCGGAGCCACTGTAGGAGCTACAGAATGCTTTTGTAACTCAAACTTTATAAAAATATAAGCATTTTTTCATCAGAAAAGCCAAATTGAGTGTCACTGAGCCATCTGGTGAAGCAGCACATGCCACAGCCTTTAGTGTCATATGGCTCTTCTTGTGCTAAGAGAAAGCACTGGAAACATTCCAGCACGTGAAACAGCTGAGCAAGAGCAAGCTTCAGAGTCAAGTGTGAAATTACATCAACCAATTAAGTCCAAAAAACATGGCGATGACCATGTTCTACCCTGTCATTCATCAAAATGGGGAATGCTGGAGATCAGGAGTGGCCAGTAGATTTCTTTTTACTAGGCTGTCTCTGAGCAGCTAGCCCTATCTGCCCCGAGTCCTGGGTGGGGGACAGCTGCCTGTGGTCACTTCTGCGCAGGCAGGAAACAGCATCACATCAACTAGCAGTGTCTTGTGTGGGTGGGGAGGAAGCTTAGGCTGCTACACCTGCCAGGCAGCTGCGCTTCTGGAGCTAGTCCAGCCTTCCTTTCACATGTGAGGGAACTGAGACTCAAAGAGCTCCAACTCACTTTCTTCATGTGCCCTTAATTAGAAATCATCTTATCAGGATGTATATGTTTGTCACAACAACGTTCCTTCAACCAAAAAATTACAAGGCTACAATGAACCTATTGCGTCATGTGATAATTCTGTTCAATCTAGTTTAACCAACACGAGGGGCCTGATATTTGCCCGTAACTGATCCTTCCTTCAGAGTGAGAATAGTAGTAAATGTGGCTCACACACAATTCCCATTGCAAAAGACTGGTGACTTAGATAAGACACGTCTGCAACTATAATTTTGATCAATTTGAACCAAGCAACCCTGACTCAGAAAGGTAGGAACAATTCATATTGTGAGACACTTTAGGGAGGGGTTCATGGAAGAAGTGGCATCTCAACTGAATCTTGAAGGATGAGCTGGGTTTTGCTAGGTGAAGGAGAATAGTAAATTTTTTTTTAAAGTGTAGAAAATGAATAATGTGAAGCTGGGCTCAGTGGCTCAGCCTGTAATCCTAGCACTTTGGGAGGCTGAGATGAGTGGATTTCATGAGCCTGTGGGTTCGAGGCCAGCCTGGGCAACTTGGCGAGACCTCATCTTTCCAATAAATAAAAAATTAGCCAGGTGTGGTAGCAAGTGCCTGTAGTTCCGGCTATTTGGAAGGCTGAGGTAGAAGGATCGCAGGAGTCCAGCAGATTGACACCGGGGTGGCCGTGAGCATGCCTATGTACTTCAGCCTGGGTGACAGAGTGAGACTCCAATTCATTAAAAAAAAAAAAAAGAAGAAGAAGAAGAAGAAAGAAAATGAATAATATGATTTAGGGACATCAGGAGTATATATGTGTGTTTGAGACAGAGAGAGTTGGGGGAAGGAAGGAGCTGACTGAAGCTGATATTTTATACCTTTCCACCACTTTCCCTGTTTCCAGACCTTTTAATAATCATTTCCAAAAGTCCGAAGAAAAGAAATGCAGCTCCAATTGCTAAAGAACAATTGGAAAATGAAAGCATCACATGGATCAGGAGCCAGACTGCTGGGTTCCATTGGCAGCTCTGCTATTTCTGGCTTTGTGACCTAGGCAAGTTCCTTAACCTCTCTGTGCCTTGGTTTTTTCATCTGAAAAACGAGGTTTAAAAAGAGCACTACCTCATATGGTAATGGTGAGGACTGAATTCACCAGTATATACATAAGACACTTAGAACATTGGCTGGCCCACCGTCGATTCTCTGTAGTTGTGATTATTAGTGCTATTTATGTCATCTGGGCATGTGAAGTGAGATTTCTGAAAGGGAAACAAATGAAACCCAGTTCCTCTTTGGGCAGAAAATGATTTCAGTAGAAAAGCCTAGTCCAGCACCGTGGCCACTGCCAGTTGAGAACATGAGGATGTGGAGAAGAATCCAGGCTCCACCTACAGACCCAGAAGACAGAGTCTCAGGGAGAGACCCCTTGGTGTAGCCTACCCTTTGAGGACTGAAACGCTAACCAGAGACAGAGCAGTCAGAAAAGGGGAAGACTTAAGCTTTTGTTTGTCAGAAGTTTCCTTTCGTGATTTATATTGTAAATTTTTCCATGGCATGAGCCATGTTTGCTGATGACATAGAATAAAACACTTAAGTATAGTGATCTTTCACCTGCAATGACATTGTTTTTAACAACATGCAAGAATGTTGCAGGAAGAATGTTTTGCTTTCATTCTACGCAGACTCTCAACAATAAAAACCCTGACATAAAGTCTACCCCTTTGTTATGTCAACAATGGTCAACTTTTTAAAGCTTTTTAATTGTAGTATAATATGCACAAAATGCATATTATACATAAATATATAGCTTTAGTGAATTTTTGTAGATTGCACACACACATGTAACTAGCACCCAAATCAAGAAACCAAGCATTATCAGCATCCAAGAAGCCTTCTTCCTATCCCTCCCTGCAACCCTAGGAAATTACCATTCTGACTTCTAGCAGCATTAGTTAGATTTTTTTGTTTTTATATCTTATATAAAAACAATCATACTGTGCAATCTTTTGTAACTGGCTTTTTTCATTAATGTTATGTACATGAAATTCTTCCATATTGTTGCAAGTCATCAACTTTTTTCATGTAAGTTTACAGAGGAGGGGAAAACACTTCATCAGGAAGTCATATTGTATTGCTAGTGCATTTTATTTAAGCTAATATAACAGTGCCGTGTTTGCAAAAGGTGTTCCTGTAAGAACAGAGTTGTATGTGTGTGTGTTTAATCATGAAGTTACTTCTACTTCAACTTACTTCATTTTGTTTTCATTATCTTATAGGTATAAAAACCAGGTGCCAATAAATGTCCATGCAAACCCGGGAAAGTATATTATTGAAAGTCGATATGGAATGCACACTCTGGAGATTAACGCGTAAGAGAACATTAGTGTCCGTGTGTGTTGCCCACAATAGCTCAGGGAGGTGCCTCATCACTACAGTTATCGGCCACTCTCCCTGCTTTGTCCCAATGCAGTGTGATCACAATGAGGGACAGTCATATACTGTTCTTCTCTTGGTGTAACCTAGAAGTGATATGTGAGACGAATCCTTACCATTTCCACACTCCCTCCCAAAGTGATTTTGTATTTGAGTTTAGTCAAAGATGAGAAAAAAAACTTTGTATATTTTTATTATCCTTTTATGTACTTGAGAGATTTTCGTAGATACCAGTAAGAAAATAAGTTGCATAAATATTTGTATTCCATAATCATTCAGAGTTCATTCAGTAATCAATCAGAGTTCCAAATTGCTGTCATGGTCATACTCTTGTTTTTAATAAATAAAGGCCTCAGAGATCAGGGTGGATGGCATTGAAAGTGGACTGAACTTAGAGATATTGTTCTTTCCTTCAGCTCCTCAGGAACTATGGGAAAGCGTATCCCCTGTCAATCTATGTATCTGAGGCAGGACTGGACATCGGGATGTTTTAGGTTAAAGTAAAATCAAAGCAAAATTGAAAACACAACCCACAGCAAAATTTCTACATTCTCAAAGGTTTAGCATGCCTCCCAACGTGGTTTTGAAATCCAAATCTAATTATGTGGATGAAAAAGCTAAACAAGCTCCCATCATTTTTAGTTCAGATAAAACCACTGAATGCTGAGATGTCCAAGTGAAATTCACATCATTCATTCTCAAGATATTTATAGCCTTCTTCCCAGCTCACAAGAGTTGGCTAAGGGATGCTGGGACCCTGTGATGCTTGCCAGGCACTGACCCCAACCTAAGGTCACATTAGTTCTGTCAGCAGATGGTTCTACTGAGGCAGCAGCGAGTTATACGTTTACTTTCAAAATTAAATAGTTATGAGAAGGGCAACTATATTTGCTTTCCTAGGGTTCTATTGATGTCTGTAAAATTTCAGCAAGAAATAAGTTTACACAAGTGAAACTAAACCCTGAGGAACAGTGAAGAACTGGTAGTGATAAGACATAAAACAATCTGCTTTGAAATATTAGCCTGTTCGTCTCTCGGCAAGATCAGTCTCTCCCTAATTGCATTTTTATAAGACATTCCAATTTCTGTATTATAACTTAGAAAAAAGTCCAAATGGCACTTCTCGTGTTAGCTGTGTTTAGCTGTGAACTAAAACTCAAAGTATGACCTGAACTTTAGTAGACTTTAGAAGAACTGAGGCGTAAATAACTTACTTGTGCTTTGAAACTAGAACACAGAGCCACACATAAGACAAATCTGACTCAGGTTTGTGACTCAGAAAGACTGTGGGAAGGGTCTGCTTCTTTCTCTTCCCTGTGGCTCTGTTACACCCACCTCAAGGGCAGGGCATCAGGGAGGCCACGCCTTCTGGTGTGCTTCTGGGTAGTTATCTGCTACAAAGGTATGTGGCTAGACATCTTCTCTTCCCAATACACCATTAGACCAGTATATCACAGTGTTGTTCACGCTGTAGTTTATGTGCCTAGAACTTTGTTGACTTTATATATATATCAAACGAACTGACTAGAATCACAGTAGACCATAGATGGTCCCTCTTTATTCTCTGTTGCTGGCATGAAACTGTAGATCACTTGGACTATATAAAATCCTATAGGTAGCTAGATCAGAAACAGTAGCTCCATCAAGAGTCCTTAAGAGCCACGTGTAGCCACTGATTTGCAGTGTGCCAAGACAGCAAAGAAGTCCCTGAAGGAACAGCTAGTAATGACAAGGTCTGTCACTATGGTGGATGTTCATTTCCGAATGTTCTTTCAGATGTGATTTTGAAGACACGGCTCAGTACCGGGCCTCAGCGATGAATGTTAAAGGAGAGCTCTCAGCGTATGCTTCCATTGTGGTAAAGAGTAGGTTTGCTGAATTGGTTTTATTACAAATATTTTTAAAAGTTTCTTCCCATTGCTAAAAATGAAGCCAATCACAGAGCAGTTCACATGCATTTCTGTTTTATCTTCTAGGATATAAGGGAGAGTTTGATGAGACTCGTTTCCACGCTGGGGCTTCTACCCTGCCCCTCAGCTGTAAGTTTAAAAACAGATTTACTAAATGTCATCTCTGTGAAATACAGCATAATAAGCTAATCTATAATGCAGAAATAAATACATATCATATATAATGTGTTATAGCATGTGCTAGGATGGGTACTTGTGGGTTAGTTTTATGTGTTAAGTATTTGTGATTAGTTTTGTTTTTTTAGATTCTTTGATTACTGTTCTCTTTCTGAATCTAATTGCTTTGTTCTGATTTTATGAACACTCAGATGTGATGAGCTACACATAGCAAATACTTTAAAGTCTTTCTGTGTTAAACTGAGAAAGATCATTATGCAAACCTGGGCAGAATGATTTAACCAAACACATACAGGCAGACATACAGACACACACACACATGAATCTGGAATATGTGAAAGCACTCTTACTCATCATTAAATATCCAGTTACCATCACCTCTTTGGGAAATTATGTCTGACCCCCACTGCTACCCCCATGCCCCACCCAGTTTAGGGTTAGATGTTCCTGGTGAGGTCATGACACCTCATCAAGGCACCTATGACACTGGACACTGTTACCCATTATGTGTCAGTCTCTCTCACTGGTTCATGAGCCACTTGAAGGCAAGGCTGGACCTGTCTCTAAACCCGAGTGCACACTGAGTAGACATTCAATAATAACTGAAAAAATAAATGCATTAACTTATAAAGTACAATTTAAAATAAAGTCTAAATGTGTTTAAATAATAAACTATTGAAAATATTCTGGTCAGTGGTAATTTGTGAAAATAATTTTATCTATATCAGAACTTCTATTTATGAGAAGTAATAAAAGTATCATTTTATAATTGCTGAAATAGTTTTATGCTTACAATGGTTGACCTGGAAAAGGTAGACAAGCTCTAACTCATTTTTCAAACATTAAAAAAAGAGTGTGGTTTTGAAAAAGACAGATGAAGATATAGTCTCACAGGTCAGTTTTTCATGTAACTGGTTAGTTTGGTGTCTGTATTCAATGTACTCCACGGACTTCATAGAATGGTTTCTCACTTTTTAAATTTTTATTTTTGTGTTGGAATCTCATTCTGTTGCCTAGGTTGGAATGCAGTGACATGATCACTGTTCACCACAGCCTACCTTACTGTTCTCAGGCAATCCTTCTGCTCAAGTAGGTGGGACTACAAGCACACGCCATCATGCCTGGCTAACTTTTGAGGTTTTTTTTTTTTTTAGAGACAAGGTCTTATCGTGTTGCCTAGGCTGGTGTGAACTACTGGACTCAAGCAATCTTCCCGCCTTAGCCTCCCAGAGTTCTGGCATTACAGGCATGAGCCACTGCACCTGGCCACTTCTCACTTTAATATTTCAAGTTGTAATCATTGGTACCAGTCCCATGGCAGGAGAGCATGATGGGTGGAACAACAGAGGAATACATCCCAACTTGTGCCCCTTTCCTGTCACTTGATTTAGACTGAGATGGAATAGTTGGAAATTCTGAACATGTGACTTGTCTCCCAGCGTCCCCAGGACTGGCCTATTGATCGCCTCACAATCCTCTGATCTTTTCTCATTCCCATGGACATATCAACATTCCTGTTTCTCCCTTCCCTCCTTCTCTGTCAAGCCAGGTGCTGAAAGCCCAGCTCAACCTTACCTCTCTTACCTCTCAACCTTACAATGCCTCCTCTGATGACCCCTGAATTGAGCGCAATTGTTCTTAGCAGAAAACAGAGGGCTCATATTCACATATTCAACTAATAGTTACTGAGCACCTGCTATGTGCTAGGTACCAGTTTGAGTGCTTAGAATATGCTGATAAATACCATAAATGAAGCTCCCTGCCCTTGGATCTGTTCTAAATCGTTAACATTTATTGATCAGTTTTACCAGGCACTTACAAAGACATTTTTTATGTGCATCGATTCATTTAATGTTCCTCAAAATCTTATGAAGTAGGTGCATTTCTATCTGTGCTATGCAGATGAGGAAACAGTTTAGAGGGGTTAAACGGTAAGGCAAGACCACCCGTAGTAGTAGAATAGGGTCTTGTAGCCTGGTCTTTTGAACTCGAAACCATATTTTAAACATGGAGTCAGCAAACATTTTCTGTGAAGAACTAGATCGTAAATATTGTAGGCTTGTGGGCCATATGGTCTCTGTCACAGCCACTCAACTCTGCCACTATAACACAAAATCAGCCGTAACAGTAGAAGAATGAATGAGTGTGGCTGTGCTCCAGTAAAACCTTATTTATGAACATTGAAATTTGAATTTTCTAGGACTTTTCACATGTCACAAAATATTATACTTCTTTTGATTTTTTTCAGCCACTGAGGCACTTAAAAACCATTCTAAACAGTACAAAACAAGAAGCATTCCAGATCAGGCCCACAGACTTGCCAACCCCTGCCCTTAAACATTTTCCCAGGATGGAAAGTATGTGTGATAAAGGATTGAGGACATAATAAAGGAATGATGTTGTGTTTTCCGGTTGTTAAAGCTGGGGTGCCTCCTACTGAACCCCAAAGCTACCTCAGACAGTCCAGCTCAATCTCAGACACAGAGAGAATCTAGATGCTGAGTCTACTTCCTGGGGGCCAACTTGCCTTTCCATTGGGAACTGGAACATGTGGGTCACTATAGGCACTCCTGGTAACCATCACCTCTCCTCCCCTAAGGCAGCTTTGGAACCAGCCCAGACTCCCAATGCTGTGCAAAGTCTGCCAAGTTGTTTCTCTCTCTGATCTCAGTGGACTATCACCATATAGAAGTGAGACAGACAGTAGATGTACTTCCAATGAGAAGTTAGGTCACTGTTGGCTAGTGGTTGCCTGGGAGCACACAAATTCAAGGCAGTACAATGTATTGGTCGAGGGCATAGGCTCTGAAAACAGCCTTCGGGTGTAAATCTGGGTCTGTGAGTGAATATGGGCAGTTATTTAGCCTGCCTATACTTCAGTTTCCTCTTTTATCTAATAGTGATCATAATGTTACTTGCCTGTTAGGGTTATTATGGGGTTTGAGTTCATAGCTATACTTGGAACAATACATGGCAAAGGTTGAACTCAGTAAATGGTAGCTTGCATTTCAAGTTAATTCAAAGGGGTCTTAGAAGGAGAGATGAAATATGGAAGAAAGGGCCTGTATTTTGGAGCTGGGAATTTATGGGTTTAAATTTCATTTTCACATCTGCTACCTGTGAAATATTGGCATTAGCTGTATATTACCTTTGTGAACTTCCATATCCCCATCTGAAAGAGAGGGAAAAAATATCTATGCCATGGAGCTGTTGCAAGGAATAGATAGCATGTCAAATGTGAAGTGCCTGGCATGTCCTAGCTCATCACCCTAACCAATTATTTCTTTCCCAAACCCTTTCTTTTGTGAAAAGAAAAAATAAAACCTAGGAGAGCTGATGATGCAAGCATTTGCTCAATCTATAGATAGACATTCCTGAGGATAATATTTTCTAAAGTTAGAATTTTCTAGGCCAAGAGCAGTGTCTCATGCCTGTAATCTCAGCACTCAGGGAGGCCAAAGAGAGAGGGTTGAGCCCAGGAGTTTGAGACCAGGCTGGGCAACAAAAGAGACCTCATCTCTACAAAAGCTAACAAATTAGCTGGGTGTTGTGGTGTGTGCCTGCAGTCCCAGTTATTCAGGAGGCTAAGGCAGAAGGATCACCTGAGCCCAGGAGGTTGAGACTGCTGTGAGCCATAGTCGTGCCACTGCACTGCAGCCTGGATGACAGAGTGAGACTCTGATCCAAAAAAGATTAATTAATTTTAAAAATAAATTAGAATATTTTAAACTTGTCCATTTCTCCCATTGACATTTCTTATATTTTTTTAAACTAAGATTGTTAAAGACACTGAAGCAAGTTACTGAAAACCTCCATTTTTAAAAGTTTATTCTATGTATTTTATTTAAAAAAACATTTTTTTTTTTAGAGACTAGGTCTAGCTATATTGTGTAGGCTGGTCTTGAACTCCTGGCCTCAAGCAATCCTCCACCTCACTTTCTCTAATTTCTGGGATTACAGGCATGAGTCACTGTGCCCAACGAAAAAGTTTATTTTTATTATTTTCATGGATACATAGTAACATGTTTATGGGGTATATGTGATATTTTGATACAGACGTACAACATATAATGATCAAATCAGGGTAATTGGAATATCCTTCACCTCAAGCATTTATCATTTTTTGTGTGTTAGAAGAACCATTCCAATTCCACTCTTCTAGTTGTTTTGAAATATATAAAAAATAATTGTTAACTATAGTCTCCCTATTGTGCTACCAAACATTAAACCTTATTCCTTCTACTTAACCGAGTTTTTGTACCTGTTAACCAACCCCTTATTTCCACCTCCCCGCTACCCTTCCTAGTCTCTTCCGCTTTCTATCTCCCCCATGAGAATGGGCACATACAATATTTGTCTTTCTCTACCTGGCTTCCTTTAATTAACATAGTGTCCTCCAGTTCCATCCATGTTGTTTCAAATGACAGGCTTTCATTCATTTTTATGGCTGAACGATGTTCCATTTTGTATATGTGCCACATTGATTCCATATCTTGGCTATTGTGAATAGTGTTGCAATGAGCATGAAAGTGCAGATGTCTCTTCAATATACTGATTTCTTTTGAATGTATATCCAGCAGTGTGACTGTTGGATCATATAGTAGTTCTAGTTTTAGTTTTCTAGAAAACCATAGTGGCTGTAGCAATTTACGTTCCCACTAACAATGTACGACAGGGGGTCCCCTTTTTCTAGATCCTCACCAGGATCTGTTATTTCATTTTTTTTTTAATAAAAGTCATTTTTATCTGGAATGAGATGGTATCTCATTGTAGCTCTGATTTGCATTTTTCTGATTAATCACTATTATGTTGACCATTTAAAAATATACCCATTGGCCATTTGCAAGTCTTCTTTTTAAAAAATGTCTGTTGAGGACTTTTGCCCATTTACAAAACTGGATTATTTGGTTTTTTGCTATTGATTTGTTTGAGCTCCTTGTATATTCTGGTTATTAATCCTTTGTCAGATGAAAAATTCTATTTTTATAAGTAACTGATAAGGCTATTTTGCCCCAAGAGACAATCAGTAGAGTTTAAATTAACTCAAAATTGGCCGGGCGCGGTGGCTCAAGTCTGTAATCCCAGCACTTTTGGAGGCTGAGGTGAGGGGATTGCCTGAGCCCACAGGTTCGAGAACAGCCTGGGCAACTTGGCGAGATCTCATCTCTACAATAAATCAAAAAATTAACCGGGTGTGGTAACACACACCTGTAGTTCTGGCTATTTAGAAGGCTGAGGCAGAAGGATCACCTGAGCCCAGCAGATTGATACTGGGGTGGCTGTGAGTGTGCCACTGTACTCCAGCCTGGGTGATGGAGTGAGACTCCAACTTAAAAAAAAGTAACTCAAAATCTAAAATTAAAAAGTACATATATTGTAGCTAACAATTTAAGTAGGCTAAATATGGTATTAATGTGCATTTAAGACATTAATCCTGACCCTTTAAATTCTATTCATTATAAAAATAAAAATAAATTTACTTTACATAGTCAATAAAGCAAGAATTTCCACACAAATGATATATGCATATGTTCTATGTACTTCTTATATAGGACTTCATTTTTGTCCAAATAAATCACTTTTTTTAGTCTTTGTTTTTGACTGCCTTCTGCCTGTGCTAATTAAAATGCTTTTGTCTCTTTGATGAGAAAAAAACCAAATCACTGTTACATGTTTTTGTTATACTCAGTTGCGGTGACTCCTTATGGTTACATGTCCAAGTTTGAGATCCACTTTGATGACAAATTTGATGTGTCTTTTGGGAGAGAGGGAGAGACAATGAGTCTAGGCTGTCGTGTAGTCATCACTCCTGAAATTAAACATTTCCAGCCAGAGATCCAGTGGTACCGAAATGGTGAGTCTTCATAATACATTCTCACTTAGGTTCTTATTTGTAAAAGGTTGCAGATCAGATTGCAGATCCATTTATCAGAGCTGATAGAATCTGGAAGTTAGAGGGGACTATCTACTACATGTTTAAAAAGTTTTAACATATTTAGCAATGTAGCAACATTTTCAAAATAGATTTGTCAAGATGATACTTTCTTATCACAAGACTATGTTGAAAGAATTACAAGAACGTATATTCATTCTATAAGTTAATTTTATTTGGTTAAATACCCTTCCTCATAGATTTATCATTTATACCACAGAAATTATTTGAAACTTTAAAAAACATAACCTTATGAAACAATAAAGTCCTGATATTAATTAACCAGCAGAGTAATTTAAGAGAAAATCAGACCTTGGCACTTTTTTCTAATGTATTAAAGGCTCTTTATAATTTTGAAATTTCTGATAAGCATATTATGCATACAAAATATTCAAGTTACACTGATGTCCCCTAAGGATGCAAGCATAGATACAATGATGCTTTTGTCTTATGTCATATTATAACAGAGGCTGTTAGAAAGAAAATCCTTCTGCCAGTTGGGTGTGGTGGCTCAAGCCTGTAATCCCAGCATTTTGGGAGGCTGAGGTGAGAGGATTGCCTGAGCCCAGGGGTTCAAGACCAGCCTGGGCAACATGGTGAGACCTCGTCTCTACAATAAATCAAAAATTAGCCGGGCTTGGTAGCGCGGGCCTGTGGTTCTAGCTACTTGGAAGACTGAGGCGAAAGGATCTCCTGAGCCCAGCAGGTCAACGCTGGGGTGGCCATGAGCATGCCACTGTACTCCAGCCTGGGCGATGGAGTGAGACTTTAATTTTTTTAAAAAAATTCTTCTGCTGTCAGTTCCTCTGTGTCTGGTTTTTAATCATAATTCAGCCTTACTTAGCTTCAAACTAGAGCCATGATACTTTGGTGTAAGAAAGAAACAGGGATTTAATTTCCTCTTTTAAGTCCCATTTGGGTTAAAGTCTGTTTCAAGTCTAGGTAATGCTCCAGATCAAGCTCAAACAAAACTAAACAAAACAAAAAAAACTTTAAAAATAAATTGATTCATTGAAATATTGGACTTAAGAAATAATGTTATTTCCAAAGGAATAATAAATCTTAGATCCAAATATACTGAACTTGTATGCCAGATTATTTCATACAATAGACCAAGACATTGAAACTGTCTGGAGAGCATAAGGGATTGCCCCCAAACACAGCCAAATTGTGGCTACATGAGACTTCCAGATCTGCTGGTTTTCACTCTAAGCTGGGAGATCTTTTCACAACCCTGCACTTCCTCTTCTGTCACTGAAACATTAGGTTCAAGACAGAACAAAAACCTCATGGGAAAATTTGTACTTTCTCTGACCTATCTGCATCCTTTTATGCCTAGGTAGTGAAAAAAGCATTGACATTTAAAAACTTGAATTTGCCCCTAGGTACATATTTATCTGCAAAGCCCACACTAGCTCCTAGCTAATAGGAGATATGTCCTGGAGAGAGCAACGAACAGGCCTGGGGACTCTCATCATCCCTTTTAATTTATCCTAAAGTCTTTGCCAAGTTTATTTCTGGAGAGGATTATATTTTAAAGCTCTTAAAAACTTTAAAATTCCAGACACATTTAGTGACTCTGTTTATTACTAGGTTATCATATAATTTTTCAGTGTAAATGTTTTATAAAATAAATTTTGGAAAGATATAGCAAAATGAAAGAAAAAATATTTAATGATAATACTTTGGGGTATTTCTTGTAAGGTACTTTATGATTGCTCAAACGCCATTTTGTTCAGGAAAAAAACTTAAGGCCCAGAGAAGTTAAGCAGTTTGCTCAAAGTTGCATAATTAGCTAATAAAAGACGTGGGACTGAAACAGACTTTTTGGGCACGTGACCTGTGCTGTCCCACAGGACCACTCTCGGAAGGGAATCCGGGCTCAGGTTAATGCTCTGCTGTCACAAGGCTGGGATTACAGCGTGAGCCACTGCACCTGCTACCGACTTGAAATTCATAATCATTTTGACCTTGTGCTTTATACATGAGGTCCAATGGGACTACAGTGCATGCACATAATCAAAGATACACCAGTGGCAGTGCAGACACGCACAGGTGCCTCTGTGGAGGCAGCACAGGGACCCACAGTGTGAGGCCAGCTTACACCTCCTTCCCTAGAACTCTCCTCTGTGGGATCTACACAAATATTAACCCCCGGTCTGAGCACTGGGAGAGGAACTGCTGGCAATCAGGCCATAAATTTTGTCAGTAAACTATCACCGAACAAAAATGTACGTATAGACATTGCAATAAAGCACATAAGACAGTTATAAGAATTCTTCAGAGTTTAGAATCTCAGGTTTTGAGACTCAGAAATAGAAATTAAGTTTAAAGATTATAGCATTTGATGAAAAAGAACCTGAGTTTCATATGAAACTTTGGATGAGCCAATTATTAACAAGGAGGACAGTTTTAAAATTAAAGCTTATAATTGAAGATACAATAATATAATTCATAAACAGGCATTCTGGATTATATATCTATATCACGAAATCATTTTCACTTGCTAGTATGACCTCCAAAGTTAGAGGACTTGTTAGAGACGTTATTATAATGCAATTGTATAAATTGACATTTAAAATTAAATTTAGACACATGAAACTGATTTGTATGAAGAGTTAAATCTTTTTAGAAAAATTGTGCTTTAAGAATCATGAGGGCTAGAGTACTAAAATTTATATATATTTATATATATATATATATATATATATATTTTTTTTTTTTTTTGAGTTCGCGTCTCACTCCGTCGCCCAGACTGGAGTGCAGTGGCCGCTCCCGGCCACCGCAGCCTCGACCTGCTGGGCTCCGGCGATCCTTCCGTCTCAGCCTTCCGAGTAGCCGGAACTACAGGCACACTACCACGCCTGGCTAATTTTTTTGATTTATTGTAGAGATGAGGTTTCACTTGCCCAGGCGGGTCTCGAACCCACGGGCTCAGGCAATCCACTCACCTCAGCCTCCCAAGGCGCGGGATTACAGGCTGAGCCACCGAGCCCGGCAAATTTATATATTTTGAAGTAGTTTATCAGTAAGTAACCCAGTATTGTCATAGCTTACATAACATTCATAACAGCTCCAGTAACAGTTGCATCAGCAGAAAAGTCCTTCTCAAAAAACTATGGAAATAAATAATGACTGATGTTGACTTTAATTATATAAATTTAAAATGAAATCTCTAAAATTATAAATTTTGATGACTAATAAATGAATTTGCAGAAAAATGTGCCAGAAATATCTTGCTATCAATTAAGGTATCACACTAGTAAAGTATTATTATTTATTGTATATAAAATTATGGTAATTTTTTGCCATTTGTATTACCTCTATTACATTTTATAAATGTTTTTAAAGGAAAAAGTCATATATTTTAGCCTCTCTAATTGCACTTTTGCCTTATTTTTTGAAGAAAGAGCCCTTACAATTTAATTTTGCACTTTCTCCTGCAAATTGTGCATCTGGCCTTGGTCCCCTCACTTTTGTCCTGGTATTTTTACTAATATAACCATGGCAAAATGACTTAAAGTCCTAGAGACTTCTCCTAGTAATTAAGTTGCTTTCAATGTAGATAAGACTAAGAGAGAAAAATGGAGAGGTGGGAAGAATAATGGAGGAAAAAAATCAGTTAATTTGATTACTTTAAAAATTTTTTTAGGAGTACCTGTTTCTCCATCAAAATGGGTGCAAACACACTGGAGTGGAGAGCGAGCAACGCTGACATTTTCTCATCTCAACAAAGAAGATGAAGGCCTCTATACAATCTGTGTACGGATGGGGGACTATCATGAACAATATAGTGCTTATGTCTTTGTTCGAGGTAAGTCCTAACAAAAAACAGAACACCTAACAGTATTTAACATACTGAAGCCAAATTTGTTTTGATTACAAACACAGTTCAAACACGTGTTTGTCAAGAGGAAAGAGCCATTCATCCCTGAAATAGGAATATTAGTTTCCAGTAAAATTAGACCTAGTGTTAAAGGTGAACCCCGAAAGCCTCAATGCAAAGGTACCCGTTTTCCAGACCATATTGCTGTCACAAATATCAAGACTTTTCTCATCTTCAGTGAACCACTAGTACGGTTCTCTAAAGGTGTTCAAGTGGAGATGCTAAATTCTAATGACACAGAAAAGAAAGCCATCTCTGTTAAAGGAAGCTACCACAAAAGAGAGATGTATTATTTTGGGACTTACACTTTAACATGTATTTCAGAGAGCAAATGTATTATTTCATTCCAGGCCCCGTCTTCATAGCTTCAGTTGACATTTAAAATTAAATTTAGATGTACATTAGTTTTGATGCACTAGGGAATAAGGGGCTCTAACTTAATTTTTGAGACAAGCCATAACTGTTGACTTTAGGAGTCTTTCTGTTTTTCATTTGTGTCTTGAATGGGTTGGAAATGTACAAGTGGAATGTTATTTTCCCATGGGATCCTAGCACTTTGGAAGACCACTGACATTTTCAGGCTACCGGGGTGGTATTCAGTTCTTTTTTATGCGATGGTCAGTCGGGTGCAGCCATAAGAGGAGATTCAGGAGGGGCTCAAGAAAACAAAGTCTATTATACTTACAGGTGCTAGAAACAGGAGTCACAGCAGGGCCACATGGGAAACCAACAGCATCAGTCAGGAGGCAGAAGGGGCAGGAGGAAGGGGAGAGATTTGGGTAATTCAAAAATTTCGGTGGGCTCTAAATTAGAGGTGTGGTTCCTAGTTGCCTTCTACCTGGCCCAGGGATGATTAAGGCAAAAGAATATTGCCTCCTGGGTTAGATGAGCCAGAGAGAGGAGGTAAACTGATGTGGTTAGCTTGCATCTCAAAGGTATGCTCCCTGTTGGGCCCTTGGCTGTCTCTAAGAATTGGCCAGCTTCAGGAGGGGCAGTCTCTCTCTAGCCAGAAATGTGTTTAAGTTGTAAAAACATTATAAGGTATAGAAAATTAAAATACAAGGGGAACCCAAAGAAACACAGAATTATCTTTTGGAGGGCGGGCCCCTTTTAGTACAGGCTTCCACTGCTAGGTAAGTATTCTGGGAACCCATCGGCATCAGTGTATTAGCTAGTGTTTTGAAAGGCTGTGTTGGGCTTCAGTGAATTTTTTTTGTAGATTCTTTCAACACATTTACCTATTTAATGATGGATGGCTTACCAGCACACCTGCCCACACTGCCCTGTTTTTGGCCAAAGACAGCATGACCCCCATGCCCTATCCTCCTTATTCACCCGACCTTACCCTGAGTGACTTGTTTCCCTGAATGAAAAAGTCCTCAAAGGGAAATGTTTTGCTGATGTGGAAGAGGTGAAAAAACAAAACAAAACAAAACAAAAAACAGCAGAAGCATTAAAAGGCATCAAAGTTCACAAGTTCAAAAACAGTTCTGAGCAGTGGGAAAAGCATCTCAATAGGTGAATTGTGCCAAATGGAGAGTACTTTGGAGGTAACTGAAGTTTAAACATGTAAAAGAGTAAATACACAATTTTTATAAATAAGTTCTGAGTTTTTTTGGGTCTCCCCTCATATAAACAACATAGGTAGCCCCCAAAAACTCACAAAAACATGGACACTAAACAGCATGATGCTAAACAACTCCTGGGTCAATGATGAAATCAAAACAGAGATTAAAAGATACCTGGAAACAAATGAAAATGAAGAAACGTCTTACCAAAATCTCTGGGATGCCATGAAAGC
>CAUYQG010256373.1:0-26645 GCA_963574415.1 Tarsius wallacei
TTTTTGTGGCTATTGTAAATGAAATTGTGCTTTTTATTTGGGTTTCTGTTTGTTTATTATTGGTGTATAGAAATGCGATTGTCTTTTGCACATTTATTTTATACCCTGAGACTTTGCCAAAGTCCTTTATCAGTGCAAGGAAGTTTTTGACCTATTCTCCTGGGTTTTTAAGGTATGGAATCATGTCATCTGCAAAGAGAGATAACTTGACTTCCTCTTTTCCTATTTGGATACCCCTGATTGCCTTCTTTTCTCTGATTGCTCTAGCCAGGACTTCCAAAACTATGTTGAAGAGGAGGGGTGAGAGTAGGAATCCTTGTCTTGTTCCAGTTTTCAGGGGAAATGGTTCCAATTTCTGTCTGTTTAGCAGTATGCTGGCTGTGAGTTTCTTGTAGATGGCTCTTACTATTTTGAAGTATGTTCCATCTATGCCTAGATGTTTGGGGGTTTTTATAAAAAAGGGGTGCTGGGTTTTATCAAAAGCTTTTTCTGCATCTAATGATATAATCATGTGGTTTTTGTTTTTATGTGGTTTTTGTTTGATATATTTAATTACATTTATGGTCTTACGAATGTTGAACCAGGCTTGCATCCTGGGGATGAAGCCTACTTGGTTGTGTTGAATGATTTTTGAGATGTGTTGTTGAATACAGTTTGCTAGGATCTTGCTGAGAATTTTAGCATCTATAGTCATCAAAGATATTGGCCTGTAGTTCTCCTTTTTGTTGGGTCTTTACTTGCCTTGGGTATCAGTGTGATGTTAGCTTCATAAAATGATTTGGGGAGAGTTCCATGCATATTGTTTTTACTGTTTAACATCAGTAATAACAACATTAGACAGGACAGTTTTAAGTCCCAGGATTGTTTAACATAGGGACAGAGATTATGTCAGTTTCAGTCCCAAATACACACACATCCAAACTCTTGGCAAGTCCTGCTGGCTTTACTCCTTTTTTTTTTTTGAGTTGGAGCCTCACTCCGTCGCCCAGACTGGAGTGCTGTGGCCACTCCCGATCACTGCAGCCTCGACCTGCTGGGCTCCAGCGATCCTTCCGTCTCCGTCTTCCAAGTAGCTGGAACTACAGGCGTGCGCTATCACGCCCGGCTAATTTTTGATTTATTGTAGAGGTGAGGTCTCGCCAAGTTGCCCAGGTGGGTCTCGAACCCACGGGCTCAGACAATCCACTCACCTCAGCCTCCCAAAGCGCTGGGTTTACAGGCTGAGCCACCGAGCCCGGCTTACTCCTTTTATTCCCACTGCTACTACTGTAGTATAATCACTATCATTTCTTACCTAAAATATCCTAATAGTCTCACAGTTGTTCTTAAAGCTTTTACTTTTCTTTTTTTTAATTCATCCTCTACACAATTTCCAACTGGTCATTTCTTTTCCCCTGCTTAAAATCTTCCAAAAGTTTCACAATTTACTTGTCAAGCAAGTGGCATCTGTTTCCTATTTTCAGTAGTAGACATCTGAGAACATCTACCCATTGCATTTAGGTATTGGAATTGCCAAGGAAAACACTAGATGGAAGAAGACTCTGCTATATAGATGAGCTAGAACAACATCACCTTCAGTAGTGGGAGTCAGTCGCTCATGACCAGCAGGTCCCTCTTGGTGACTGACAAAGGGTAGCTGGCCTTGACCTTGACCTTGCCCCTTATGCTGCAGCAGAAGAACTCTGTCCCCTTCCCACAGGGGGCAGATATAGTAGTGGAGTTGGCCAGTTGCCCCATTACTTGACTCACACCCTTCAACAGACTACATTGAGTCTGAAACAGGGAAAGGTATTTCCGCACGAAGTGATAAGCCGAGAACATGTTGTGAGGACTCTTTATCTCTTGGTAAAGAAATATTCCAGGCCCAAGGCCCATTCTTAAGCAAGGGGGTTCTATAAGACTTCCAGCATGAGACTGCCTTTCGCAAGAGCATGAAGAACAAAACCAAAACTTCCTGTATTGACATAGAAAGATTCTGCATTCTCTGGCCCTTACTGTTCTCTCTGACATCAACTTGAACTATTCCTCCCCTTGGTCCAGCACTGGTATTCTGGTTGTAGGGGCCTTCTTTTTGTTCCTGCATTAAGTCCTCTGTACTATTCCCTCAAACTTGTCTGGTAGGTCTCTTCCCCCAGTTTTGAGATAGCTGTCTTTTTCTTGTAATTGAGACCTCATTTCAAAGATCATTTTATCTGAGAGACTTTCCTCATCTACTAAACCCAAAGTAGTCACCTTTGCCCTCATCTAGTATGTGATCTAGTTCTACTTTCTTCTTATGATTGACCATTATTCAAAGTTATCTTGGCCGGGTGTGGTGGCTCATGCCTGTAATCCCAGCACTTTGGGAGGCAGAGATGAGAGGATTGCCTGATCTCAGGGGTTCAAGACCAGCCTGGGCAACTTGGTGAGACTCGACTCTACAATAAAACAAAAAAATTAGCCTAGTATGGTGGCACACACCTGTAGTTTCAGCTACTTGGAAGGCTGAGGCAGAAGGATTGCCTGAGCCTAGCAGATCAAGGCTGAGGTAGCCATGAGAGTGCCGCTGTACTCCAGCCTGGGTGACAGAGTGAGACTCTTACTCAAAAAAATAAAAATAAAGAAAGAGAAATTATTTTGTTCATGTTTACTTATTCATTTTTAAAAAATTTATGCTTTCCTTTTTATAGAATATAAGCAGGGACCCCTGTTTTGGTTAATGACGTATCCTCAGTGCCTAGAACATTGTCTTGTACATAGTAAACATTTAAAAATATTTGTTTCATTCTGTTTGTGGGGAATTAGAGGAACACTCTGATGCATTGCTAGTACAAGTATAAATTAGTACACAGTTCAGCAATATCTCTTAAAAGTAGAAACAGATGTTCATGCCCTTTGATGCAGCTTTTCAATGTCTGTGTGATGCAGCTTTTCAATGTCTGTGTGTCTTGCAGATATACTTGCACATATGAAAAATTAGCTATACACAATGATATTTATTGTGTAGAAAAGAGTTAACATAGCAAGCCTCAGGACTGTAAGTCTCGCTCTTGGCTGGCATCTGAGACTTGGCTGGTAAACAGTTTCCTGCACTGACATGAAACTTTCTCTAAGTGACAAGCTGTTTTATTCATTTGAGGACTGAACATCTGTTTTCTTTCTGGAAATTTGGAGTTTTGGTAGTTGGTAGGCAGGGAGTACCTATGTGACCAGTCCCCAATGAAAACTTTGGCACTGAGTCTTTATGTGTCTCTTTGAATAGAAACTTCGTACACATTACTATATTTTTTTTCTTTGCTGAAGGAAGGAGTACTCTCAGTGTGTTCTCCCATGGGAGATAAAGAACATAGGAAGCCTATGCATGAGTTTCTCCAGACTTCCCTTGTATCTTTCCCTCTTGCCGGTCCTGTTATGTATCCTTTTGTTGTAATATACTCTAGCAATTAGTACAACTATATTCTGAGGCTATGAGTCCTTATAATGAATCATCAACTTGTAGATAGACTTGGGAACCCCTGAAACATTCATTGTCATTGTAATTTTTTCCCAGAAAAATATTAAGACAAGCAAAAATGTCCATCTATAGAGGACTAGTTACAGAACACACATAAAAAGGAAAAAAGATATACTCCACAGTATTCCTATACAGGACAATTCTAAATATTGATATGGAAATCTTGATAAAATCTTTTAAGGGAATAAAACAGGATTCAAAGTGATTTGTGTAACTTGGAAGCTACTATTTGAGCACATACACACACATATATGTTTGCAAGTACATAGACTATCACTGGAAATATGTTTAAGAATCTGATAATAAAAGTTACTTCTGAGGAGAGGAACTTCTTGGCTGGAGAAAAATAAGGGGAAAAGAGGTGTTACTATCTGTCCTGCACTATATAATATGTTGCCACTAGCCATATGTGGATGTTTAAATTTAACTTAATTAAAATTAAATAAAATACAGAGTTTAGTGTTTCAGTATCATTAGCCACATTTGAAGGCTTCAAAGCTACATGTGGATAGGGTCTACCACATTGGACAGCAGAGATATAGAACATTTTCATCATTGCAGAATGATGTTTTAGATATCACTGACTACTTCCTTTTTTACTGTTTAATATTTATGCCAGGTACATGTTTTATTATTCAAAAACTATTTAAAATGCAACAAAATATTAGTTGAATGCATGAATGAAGAATATTGGCCAAAAAGTCTCTACTAACAGACTATTCTGAGTTCTCGACAAGTAAGATCAAATAGCCTGTTTTTATAGTTGACATTTACGTCTAGTTGAGGTAGATATGAGAAACAGTAGCTTAACTTCTCAGTACTTTTTTTATTAAGGCAGATCTTTAGCTTAAGGGTTGGAACCAATTTCAGATCTTGGAGACCTTAGCAAATTCACAAGGGAGAGGGCCAAGGAGCACAGAGTGGGATTATTGGTTTTTCCCCTTCACCAAACTCCAGCAACATTTGCCATAGGCATTTGGCTAGCTCTAATTTAGTAGTATGCAGAGTAAACAGGCTTGTTTGCTTCCCCCTTCCTCCCTCCCTCCCTTGATAAATACCTCTTGTAACTTTATGTCCAAGAAAGAAATTATAATCAATTTTGTATGCTTGAAATGCCAGTAATGGTTCTCTTAGTATTTTTCAGTTCAGTATTTATTAAGTGACTACTGAATAATAAATGGTCTTTGTCTTTGAAGTCCTTATGTTTCAGTACAGGAAACGGGAAAAGGGAACAGATTGTGTTGATATAATAGTATTACGTGGTGCCAGTGGAAAGGTTTGCTCAAGGTGCAATGGGACGTGGAGGAAGTTTGCCTGACTTGGTTGTGAAGGTTGTGTAAGACATTTCAGGCAGAGAGGATGGGAAGAGTGCTCTGGGTGGAGGACAGGTAACTTTTGCAAAGACGAGAGAGTGTGAAAGAGAATGGCTTCTTGGGAACTCTGTGGTTGTTGAGTAACACATTCTATTAAAAGTGCTAAAAGGAGAAAAGAGTCAGTAAGGAGAAAGTGGTATAATATAGAAATAAATGTGGATAATTGATGAAACAAGGCTCTTATGAGGATGTAGCTGATGAAACCGATAACTTGAGTGGAGTGATTACCCATACATAGTTTTTACAACATTTTAATATGAAAAATTTAAAGCATGCAGAAAAATAGAAGAATTGTGAATGTAGCAATTGTATATATGCCACGCCACCTAGATTATACCATTAACATTTTGCTACATTTCCTATTTTTGCTTTCTCATATGTCTCATTAACCCATTCTTTTTTTTTTTTTTTGAGTAGGAATCTCACTCTTTAACTCAGTCTAGAGTGCAGTGGCACATTCATGGCACCACAACCTTGACCTACTAGACTCAGGTGATCCTTCTACCTCAGCCTTCCAAGTAGCTGGAACAACAGACATGTACCACCACACCTGGCTAATTTTTGATTTATTGTAGAGATGAGGTCTTACCAAGTTGCCCAGGCTGGTCTCGAATTCCTAGGCTCAGGCAATCCTCTTACCTCTACCTCCCAAAGTGCTGGGATTACAGGCATGAGGCACCATGCCCGGCCTAGCCATTCTTTTATTCATCATGAAAGCATCATATTATCTTGTTGCATTTCAAAATAGGTTGCAAATGTTAGTATACTTCATTCCTAAATACTTCAGCATGCATATTAATAACTTGATATCCAAGTTTGTTTATCATTATCAATATATAATGTATTTAAAAATTACCTATGATATCTGTTATTCCAATTACAAATATTAGTAATCTTTTAAATTCAGGCACTGTTATTTTTCTGCTGTTATTATAATTTTAAGGAATTGTAAAATGTTTCCCTCATATTCGATGCATGATCCTTTAGAAAAATTTCTGAAAAATATAAACATGGTTTATTCAAGTTGATTGTTAATATGTTGCCTCATAGAGAAGTTAGAAATAATCATGCATAAGGCTATAAGGTTTGATATATGCCTACTCTGGTATTGAAAATCAATTGCATACCACTGACTCTTACATTGGTACACTGCCCATAGCCTAACAAGTAATGATGCCTGAGTGTCAATTAATATCTTTTCTAATAGAATGTTGACTCTGGAAGGCATTATGAACCTAGGTCTACTAAGAGCTTTGGTTTTGTATCATATCCTGTGGAATATATATTTTTTAGAAATTATAGTTTAAATATTCCATACAGATAAGTGTTTTGTATAAGAATCAACTTTGGACCTTGTCCTAACCTTTCAGTTGTATCTAAATACATTGTTCTCTTTCTATTATAAATCCTTGCTCTCTGAGGTTAATTTTTGGAGATATGTGTGTTTCCTTATCTGGTATCATATACTAAATTTCTGCTGAATCATCCTGGCTTCTAAAAATAACCCATCATTGCCACCTCTTCCTGACCACAGTACTCTTTGAATGGTGGCCTGAAGTGACTCTGTCAGTGACATCCAGAGGACTAGGATGCAGGCTGACAGTGTGGGGCTGAAAATAAATTATAATCCTGGATCATTCACTTTGCTTGCATTCATTTATTTTTTTTAGTTAAGTCTATCGCTCTTTCTTTAACTACTTATTCACACCTGCCATCTCTCCTTCATGTCTTTTACACCTTAGATTATTGCTATATGACTACAGTTCTCACCTTACAATGATGGTTATTTTCCCCAAAGTCACTAAATTAATGGACATTTTATAATCATAATCCTACTTAATTTTACTTACTTTTCTTTGCAACTTTATGAGGACTTATTATGTGTCAGGCCTTAATCAAAATGTTGACCTCAAAACAACTTATAAAATAAGTTATATATATATGTGTGTGTGTGTGTGTGTGTGTGTGTGTGTGTGTGTGTGTGTGTATATATATATATATTTTTTTTTTTTTTTTGAGTTGGAGTCTCACTCTATCGCCCAGGCTGGAATGCAGTGGCACACTCACGGCCACCCTAGTGTCAACCTGCTGGGCTCAGGCGATCTTTCTGCCTCAGCCTTCCGGGTAGCTGGAACTACAAGCATACACTATCACGACCAGCCAATTTTTTGATTTATTGTAAAGATGAGGTCTTGCCAAGTTGCCCAGGCTGTTCTCAAATCCGTGGACTCAGGAAATCCCCTCACCTCAGCCTCCCAAAGTGCTGGGATTACAGGACTGAGCCACCATGCCCATCCATAAGTACTATTTTTATCCCTATTTGTCAAATGAGAAAAATAAGGCAAAAGAGACTGGGAAAGGTCTTCAAGTTTACCCAGTAGTAAATGATGGAGGCAGGATACCAAGGCAGGTAAGTGACTGGTATGGTTTGAATATGTCTTTTAAAATTAATGTACTAGAAACTTAATTTCCAATGCAACCACGTTGGGAGATAGGGCCTTTTAGGAGGTGTTTGGATCAAGTGGGCTCTGCCCTTATGGGTAGATTAATATTGCTTTAAAAAGGGCCTGTGGGAGTGGACTTTCTCCCTTTTACTCTTGCCATGTGAAGACACAGTGCTTGTCCCTGCTTGCCCTTCTGCCTTCTATCATGTGTGGATGTAGCAAGAAGACCCTCACCAGACACTTGATGCCAGTGCCTTGATCTTGAACTTCCCCACTTCCAAAACGGTGAGAAATACATTTCTGTCCTTTATAAATTATCCAGTCTTTGGTATTCTGTTATAGCAACACACACAGACTAAGGCTTGACATAGGATGCTATTGATCATTCTTCCGATTCTCTGACCTGTGGGTATCCTCTTGACTACTTTTTTTCCCCCCTCAAATGTGTCCAACTTTTCTACTTTACTTCCACTGTCCTATCTTGCAGGACACTTACCTCTTACCAGGAATATTTAAAATGCTTCCTAATCATTCACTCTGCTTCCAGTCTTTCTCTATCCAGTCCATTTTCCAGACCATGGTCAGGGTGACCTCGCTAAAGCTCAAATCTGATCATACCAATTTCTCTGCTTAAAATACTTCAATGGTTTGCTGAGTTTCAGTTGGAAAGACAAGTCTCTTTATATCCTCTCAAGGGAACATCAAGATGTGAATTCTGTCAAATTTAAGTCTTTGGTTTCATCTCTGGCCATTCTCAAGTCTGCCTTGGGGGACCCTGATCTACTGGCCCTGCTCAAAATAGCTAGAAGATTTTGAATGTTCTCACCACAAAGAAATGATAACTGTATGAGGTGATGGACAGGCCCTCTTTAAACTCTCTTTTTTGCTCTTTCTGGAAAGTTCTTGCCCTCAGTGCCCTTTAGCCTGGTCTTTTTAGACATCCCTTTTGGGAAGACTTCTTTTGTCCCCTAGACCCTCTATGAACCCCCACAGCTCTCTCCTAGGGCTTATAATCCTGTTTTTAAATTACTCATTGACTATTACCTTCTCCATCAGAGTATGTCTTGTTGACTTAGCCCAATGTCTGATACATGATAGGTGCTTGTTCATTAAATAGTCATCAGATGACTGAATGCACGTCAAGTCTTTTAGAAAATGAGTAATACTAAAACATGGATCCCTAAATGCATTTTAGTTGGCTTCATGATGCTTCTGGGTCTCCTTTTTTTTTTTACTTATCAAATGAGAGTATCATCGTTCTAATACTCTTTTATGTTAAAAACACAAAATTTAAGTAGCACAGTTTCTTTTCAAATTCTGTTGTGAATTTTTGTTACTAACAAGGCAAAATTGTATTAAACATTTTATGGAAATGTATATCCTCCTCACTCTTTATTTTATAATGTCATTTTTTTGAGAAGTGAATTGGTTTAGAATGAAAGATTAACCATTTGGAAGGGTGTTTATTTTGTCTGTATAATAAAACCATAATTCCATAGCTTTTCAATTGGTAATTCACACAGAATAATGACAGTAGTGTCAGAAAAATGGAATTGTGCATTTTATGTATTGAACAATGTATCAAAAGTAAGGAATTTATATCCATGTGCTTATGAAAAGAAATTATTCTATGAACTCTTTTTACCTTGCTTGAAGAACTGTAGGAAGCATAAGGAAGTTTCTACTTATTGAGTTTATGCTTACGGTTCTTGATTGACTCCTTTTCTCTTCTAGCAGAATTGTTTTTTCCCTGAAATGTAGTAGTTCAAGACTACTTTTCTTTTGTTTTTACATTGTTTGCTTTTGATCCGTTTAAGATTTTTATGGTGTTTGTGCCTTTTTTGGCCTTTTATAATTTGTATCTGATTTCCTGAATGACCAGTAAAAACTGTATCATTAGGCTGTATGCATTTGAAAGTGGTTATATATCTATCATTTGGGATATTAGGTTGTGCTGAGGTAACAAACTACTCCAAATACATGTGGCTTCAAATAACCAAGTTTGATTTCTAATTCCAATGGGGGTCCACTAGGGGTTAGGTTAATCACAGCTTTTTAGGATCCCAGGCTGATGAAGTAGTTACCCATCTTGAATATGGCCAGCCACCATGTCAGAAAGAAAAAGCAAGTTTGAACATCTCTCACTGGCCAGTAAATGCTTCAGACACACTTCATTTGAGCTTATGACTTGAACAGAAATAATCATGTGGCTCGTGCCTCTATCCACAGGAAACTTCATCTAACCCTTGCAGTTCCTAGAAGTTGGAGAACTGGACATACCTGACAAACTGTGCTGACTACCTCGGTATGCCCCTGATATCTTGATTCCCACAAAAACTTGACTTCTAACAGTTCACTTGAACAACCTTAGCATCTTCAAGAGTAATTTTCAAGAGTAGTCCTTATTAATATCGTGCCAGAATTCCAGACAGACTGTTTATATCTTATCCTGGCTCTCTTTGTCTAATGATCCTACGCAAAGGCATAGGGTCATCGTGTTGTCACATTAGCATGTTCCCACCGTTGTCTGAATCTTGTAATGTTGCTGCCACACCGCCCTGCAGCTCTGACCTGGGACTTGTTTTGCTGTTCCTGAGAGTCAAGCCATTACTTCTGCATTACACTTATTTCCTTTTCTCCCTCAAGGACACCAGCATCCAAAAGAATAGAAAGTGGTTATTTGCTGGGTCTATCTATTTAGACCCTTGTGAAGGGACACAAGGCCACAGAATTATGAGATTGCTTACATTTCTTAAACAAATGCCTCTTGAGCCTGGCTCCCCAAATCCTAGGATCCTAAACTAGGAGGCAGAAAATGCCAGTGAAGCATGAAAAGTATAGGGCTGTAATTAGTATGGGAATTTACCCCAGGGGTGAAGGACGATCCAAGCCATAGTTAGTTCCCACAGTTCACTGTGTCTGTTTTCTTGTTTGTTTGTTCATTCGTGAACGTATGGCTGTTTCAGCTGTGAGCACTCTTTCCCTGATGGGAATTTTAAGGTGGCTTTTTTGTGGTTAATGATCTTATTTATTTATTTTTGGTCTTGAACATTGCCAATGGGAATGTGGATTTCTAGTTGGTAATTTGGTTGCTTACTCTCCAAATGTGAATGGCAATTGACTTATACAGGTGTTTTCTCAATAGCATCCTTAATTAATAGGCCCTAAATAAACCATGGCTTTAGACAGTTTTATACACAGGTTTGATTGCAGGTACAATACTCAAAATTGAAAAAGAAAAAGCCAGCTTTCTAATTTTTTCATGCTACTTTGGGGTTCTTTCTTACAATCCAATAGTCTTTCCAAAGTACTCCCCCCTCCTTTTTTTTATGTATATATAATCATGACTGAGTTTTTAAAATGTTTGATATCTCTCTGAGCTACATATTGTTGTTCCATAGCTTCTTTGCTTTCATCAAATAGTCAATTATGTCACCTATGAATACAGGGAGCCAATGATAGAAAATAGTGACTCCAGGAAGAGGTTGCTGTGGGTAAAATCTTCACAAGGATTCTTTCCAAACAAAACCTTAAAATAAATTTGGAGCATGGAGCAGAGTATAATGGTGACAGCAGTGTGCCTGCTGCCTACCAAAAGTTGAATTCTGTGTCAGGAATGATAATTACCAGCTCTGAAGCAGAAAAAACCATCAACTCTGTCCTGATTACTAATTAATCAAGCGCTAAAGGCATTTAAACCAGTGACCCTGTTTCAGAGATGGAAATTACAAAGTGATGCTTAAGATTTAAAGGGACACTGGGTCCTTTCTACCCCCTTCCCTTAAAAGGTTAAATGCAATATTATAATAATTCTGTTAGGTTTGTTTGGTTTTGTTTAGTTTTTTTCTGGTCATTTGTCTTATCCTTATAGATGCAGAATTCAACAGAGTGGGACTATCTGAAGGCTCAGATTTGAACTATAGAATGATATCCTTGGGAAGTTCCTAGAGACTATAATCGTACCTCCACATTGATAAAAATGGCAGTTTTATTTTAATAGATTCTTTCTTGTTTAAATTGCTTAGGTCCTGTCTTTAGGTAATACATGTTCATTGGTAAAGATTTTTAAACATTAAAAATAATAAAGAAAAATATTTCTCACAATACTACTGCTTTCCATTTTAGTATCTATCTTCAATATATTTTAGTTTTTATTGAAAGATAAATTTATTAAATCAATCATACCTTTCTTTTATAATCTGGTATTTTAATAAGCCTTTTTATGACATGAAATTTGTTTTGTCATACAACTTTTTACTGGGTGGTATTCAATTTAGTAAGTTTACAAAAATGTGTTTACCCAATTACCTACTACTGGATATTTAGATTGATTCCAATTCTTCACTCATGTAACACTGCAGTAAACATTCTTTTATGTAACTGAGCACAATTTAAATTCCTTCAAATAAGTGGTCAGATGTTGAGTTAGTATGTCAAAGGACTTATAAATTTTTAAGGATTTTGACATATTGCTTTTCAGAAAGATGTATCAGTTTTTACGAATATTAGTTGAATATAATAGGACCTCCCTTTTCTCAATCCTCAGAAATACTGAATATTAACCTTTCAAAAAATCTTGATCATTGGATAGGTGAACATCAAATTTTGTTGTCTCAATTTGCATTTCTTTGTTTTCTATTAAGATTAAACATTTATCAAGAATTCCTACGTATTCTCTTAAAATTGTTGATTATTTTTTCTATGTTCATTTTGGGATGCTTAACTGTTTGATTAGTAAGAAATTGCTTATATATTATGATATTAGCCCCTTCATAATACATAATACAAACTTGTGTTCTATTTTTTTTTGTTTGTTTACACTAGAATTTCTTTGGTCATTTTGACGTTTTGAGGTGAGAAATGACCTTCAGTTAGAATGTTTAAATATATAACCTAGAGAAAGTCACTTAATTTTTTTTGGACTCAGTCACTTCATCTGTAAAGTGTGTGTTGGGAGAGGGATGAAGATGGTTGGGAGGAAGAAACCAGGCTGGATGAATGATCTGTTGCAACTCTTTCAGATCTAAAATTCCATGATTCTATTACTTCCCAGTTCTATCCTAATTACTGCATATAATCAAGCTACGTGGAACTTTTTTGATCTTTTACGGTTTGGGCAAGCATTACCATTGCTTATTAAGTTACAGTGCTACAAATTCAGGGTTAATTTTTTTTTAATGAAGAAACTTCTGCATACCCTCAGGGCTTTTTTCTTCTGTTAAACTGTTATGAACCATTTCCATTTAAAAAACACCAAAAGCTTTAATGAGTTAGGCCTGCCACTTTCATGAAATTACAGCTAATGAATGACCTTGCAGACAGAAATGTGCAACACAATTAGAGTTACCAAAGTTTTCTTCCTGACTCTGAGCCTCTTTAGCATTTCTATCATGTGCATGGACACACACATAGAACCTCTGAAATAGAAAATAGTGTACTTGTGACTATATTGTTAGTAGAAGAGACAGTGAAATTTACACTTGAAGCTGTCATCAGTGATGTCTGGTTTTTAAGAGATGCTACAGTTTGTTGACAGGCTCTTCTGGTGAGTTATTAAGTTTAGAGATGCCTGATTTCTAAATTTTTGTATTCTATGGAATGTTCTCTATTTTTATATTTATGTGAGAAGAGCCTGGAGAAGTCCCAAAGCATTTCCCTTGTATCAGAACAGCATGTTTTGTTGCATTGTATCGGCAGAGTGTTGAATAGGAATATCTTTTTTTTTTGAGTTGGAGTCTCACTCTGTCGCCCAAACTGGAGTGCAGTGGCATGCTCCCGGCCACCCCAGCATCGACCTGCTGGGCTCTGGCGATCCTTCCCCTCAGCCTTCCAAGTAGTGGGAACTACAGGTGCATGCTACCACGCCTGGCTAATTTTTGGTTTATTGTAGAGATGAAGTCTCATCAAGTTGCTGGGCTGGTCTCGAACCAGCCGGCTTAGGCAATCCACTCACCTCGACCTCCCAAAGTGCTGGGATTATAAACTGAGCCACCGAGACCAACCAGATCTTAAACTTGTATGTGTGTGCAGTCCATCTTGTTAAATATGGGAGACCTCTTCAAGGAGCCAAGTGATTCTCCTTTTTAAGACTCTCCCCCCACTTATAAAAATACTTATTTATCATGAATTCTAGAAACTGGCATTTCCTGCAAGAAAAGTCTGTAAGGAACCCTACCTCCAGGCTATTTCTTGTTAAGGTATGTGTTTCCTGTTTTGTTCAGTATAGTTTTGACAGATCCATGTTATTGCCGATTTTCCCAGAAAAGCTTAGTTTATAATTACCTAGAATCAGCACTTTATTTCTAGTTAAAATGTTACTGCGTCTCCCTGTCTTATTGGGAGACGGTCTAGACAGTTTTTCCTCAGGAAATCACTTCCATGAGCTAAATACTGGTTTCCTACTATTTCCCTGAATTCCAGCCCCCAACCCAATGTAGTAGTTTTTACTTTTTTCTCTCTATCACTGAGTACTTGAAGGTGGTTCTTGCTGTGTTTGAGGTTATAAATTAGTGCAATGAGTATGATATATTTGAAGGTTTCCTGTTTAGGTCTCTTTATTAATAAGTTATCCTCTGGTAAAAGAAGGTATAATACAAAGGGAGAAAGACAGGAAGGAAAAGTGAAAGAAAAACTCCTGATGACAGCTTCTGAAGGATTGTGGAGGAGAAACAGCGTGAGAGCGAGAAAAACACAGGTAAGGCAGAGAAAGCCCCATTTCCTTTCTCTGGCTTTGGCCTGTGTGTGGAGATTATGCAACTGAAGGAAATCATGTGGACTGGGTTTTCCCTTGATTTGTTTCAGGATTCTGTGAGAAGACTGCCTTGCAGACTGTACTCCTATTAACTGGGAGCGGGTCACAACTGAGAAGCTCCATGGCATAGCTTGAGAAGATCTGAGTTTAGATCTCTGAGCTTCCTTGCGCTGGTGTGTGATTGAAATAGAATCCAGATGGTCCCACGTGCTCCAAGAGCATGTTAGTCTCCATCACATACACACTGTCAACCTAAGGAGAAAAGGGGACAGACAAGTTTGAATGGCAGCCTTTATCACAGTAAGATTGTGTTCCCTAAATTAATAGATGAAATGATGGATTTGGGATTCTCTATTGGACTAAAAGTTAGTTTGTTCTTCTTGTTGTTGTTTCTCTGCCACCCTGTGGGGGCTCAGAAGGGAAGTTGAATCTGTAATAGACAAATTAAGGGGACAGCATTTTCCCTGAATACCTGAGTATAGCATAAGTATCCCAAAGACCGGAAATAATGTTCTTTTTCTGTACATTAAAGGTACTAGAGTGTAGTTTTGTCATCATCCATAGGGGAAAAAATAAACCCTAGATGTGTTGTTATCATTTTCCACTAGCCAGGGTGAAATATGACTCAACTAAAATTATGTAAGTGTTTGTTTTGTTTTCTATGTAAAAAATTACTGTAATTCCATGACCCCTCAATTCTTTAAGATTGCTGTTAACTGCATTTTTTTTTTTTTTGGTTTACGTAACCATTAAGACACAAGTCCCTTCAGCCACCCACAATTTATTCTGATGGATAATATTGGGGTCATTACTTTTCTATTTCGAGAAGGATAGGGAATAGTAAGGTCATGTGGGACAACTGCTTAATTTAACAATAGCATATATTTGCCCTTGACAGAGATTCTCTCTACTGTTTGCTGTGGAGATGGTCCAGGTAGTGGGTGGGCAAAGCAGAAGTTCCAGAGCTTGCCTCAGCAGGATAGTGTGAATGCCTGGGGTGCTTCCCAGGCTGATAGAGGCCCTCAACCACACATTGGGATTCTCAGGCAGAACCTACTGGAACTATCTGAAGGCATTTTGGGACCTAGATAGACCCTGGATTGGAGTCTTAATATTATGCAGCTTTTGGTTTTTTTTTGAGTTGGAGTCTCACTCTGTCGCCCAGACTGGAGTGCAGTGGCCGCTCCCGGCCACTGCAGCCTCGACCTGCTGGGCTCAAGCGATCCTTCTGCCTCAGCCTTCCAAGTAGCTGGAATTACAGGCGTGCGCTACCACGCCCGGCTAATTTTTTGATTAATTGTAGAGATGAGATCTCGCCAAGTTACCCAGGCGGGTCTCGAACCCGCGGGCTCAGGCAATCCACTCACCTCAGCCTCTCAAAGCACGGGATTACAGGCTGAGCCATCGAGCCTGGCCTTATGCAGCTTTTATGGTCTGGGAAATTTGGGGTTGGATTAAATTGTTCATGGACCCCCTAGAGGTTCCTGTCTGCTTAGGGTAGAACACTCCAAACTTCAGGTATTTGAGGAGTGTCTTCACTATGTCTGTGGTGGTATTTATTTAATACTTTTGTTTCAATTGATTCACTGTACCAACTCAAATACATTTGTTAAAGTAGGCAAATGTGTATACTGATCATAAATGATTAAAAAAAGAAATCCTTGCCATAAATAGGAGGCCATATCAATATCAATATCCAAACAAAACAAAACAGTGATATAAAAATCTAATCAAGTACTGTTGCCTACATGATACTCTGAACTTGTAGCTTGACCAGTTGTTTTTACAAAGAGAGATTAGCAAGTGTTTAAAAAGTGCTAAAGGCCTAATTAGTACCAATTTAGACTTTTTCCTTGATGTAAATAGAATTGAAAGAAAATTGAAAAGGCAATGATGCTATCTAATTGTGTCCATGAACTACTGAAAGCCATCTGCTATATTGCTTAAAATCATCTCAATGATTTTTTGATGACCATGAAAATACTGATTTAGGAGAAAGTGTGCATTCTTTCTTGAGGACAACAAGTTTGCCTCACACTGTCAGGGCCTCTGGAGCATTGCTGGAAATACTCCAGCTATGGAGGTTTTGAGAGAAAGCAAATGGGGGTTTTCAACTGAAATCCAGCCAGTAGCACATCCTGTTGCCTCCCCACTAACATAGCCTATGTAATATGGTATATCACAAATACCTCAGAAATTTCTCCTTATGTTGAAATGGAAAAACAGGCGTTTTTCATTTGGGGGCTTCAACCACAGTGCATTTATTGACATAGATGAGATGGTTATCTTTGTTAGCAGTGAAAAAATGGCCAATTGTCCTTGAAAAAAGGTTAGTCAATATCTGGTACTTCAATGTGTGGTTTTGATGAAGTTAGGGAGGAGTGCATTTTTCTGTGGCTTCTGTAAAAAATTACCACAAATTAAAAGTCTTAAAACAACAGATATTTATTTTCTCACAGCTTTGGAGGACAGTACAGTTACTTAGATATCAATGGGCCCCAAGTCTAGGTGTTCGCAGGTCCATGCTCCCTCCAGAGGCTCCAGGTGAGAATCCACTCCTTAACTCTTCTAGTTTCTAACGGTTGCCCAGCATTTCTTGACTTGTGGCTGCATCTCTCTAATCTTTTCCTCAGTGGTCATTGCTACCTCTTCTACTGTGTGTTTATTCTGCCTCTCTATCATAGGTAGCTGGGGCTACATTGGGGCTGTTATAACACATTTAAGCCACACACTGGATAGATTAAACCATAAACACTTATTTCTCACAGTCCCAGAGGCTGAGACATCTGTGATCAAGGTACTAGATGATCTAGTTTCTGGGCATTTGCAGACAGCTGTCATCTCACTGTAACCTCACATGGCTCTTCCTGGTTTGTAGACAGCTGTTTTCTCTATGTATTCTCCCATGGCTGAGAGAAATATCATCTCTCCTGTGCTTTTTCTTCTAAAGACACTAATTTCATTAATGGGGGCCCCACCCTTATGACCTAATTACCTCCCAAGACCCCACTTCCTAATACCATCACCTTGAGGGCTAGGATTTCAATATATGAATTTTGGGAGAATGCAAATATCCAGTCTATAATAATCTCTCTTGTAAGAATATTTGTGATTGGATTTAGGGCCCCACCCAAATATTTCAGGATAATCTCATCTCAAAATCCTTAAATGAATCACATTTTCAAGGATACTTTTAGAAAATACATTAACTTTTGCAAGCTCCAGGGCTTAGGATGTGGCTGTATTTTGGAGCGTCCATTTTTCAGCCCGCCACAGGGAGGAAGGGTTATCTTATTAGTCTGTAGAGCTCCTTCCATGAGCCAGACACTATGCTTCATATTTTGTCTGTTAGCTTATTTACTCCTGATGACAATCTCATGAGGCATTGTTGTCCACATTTCCCAGATAAGAAAACTGTAGCAGAGAGCTTAAAAACTTGTTCAAGATTACAAAACTAGCAAGTGGCAGCTGCTTTAACAATCCTAGTTCTCCACAAGCCAAATCACTTTGTATTGCCACCTCACCGATCTTATGTTATCAGGTGAGCAGGTTCTACTTCTTTGAATGCATTGGGAATGTCTGGAGTTTGCTTAAGCTCCTTGTTGTCCGCTGAAAACACCTTTACTATAAGCTTGCCATGACAGGCCAGAGTGAAGACGTGATTCCTGTATTCCTGGCTGTACTAAATTTATGGGTGAATATAGATTCTTTAAATAAGGGGGTGGGGGAAGCAAGCCCTGATGGCTACAGCACATCAAATATCTCCTTATTTAGTATCCAAGCTGCTTCAGAGCTTCAGAGTTAGTCAAGTGTTCAGTAGTTTTGTTGAATTAATCAACCACAATGATAAGTTGTTTATCTTGCCTACAGGAGGCAGAAACATTCGAACTGTTCACCTTCATGCACGCTTTTTGTGTGGCTCCGTAAATTATTTTTAGTAGATGCTGTAATTGCTGCTAAGATGGAACTTCCTAAGGGTCTTAAACATGAACCTGTCCAACAACTTTACTTGGACAGAAGTTTTGCAAGGGTAATGAAATGTTCAGGCAGGAACAAACTTGCCTAGGACGCTTCATTCAAGGCTTGGGGAAAACATTAGCAATGACCTTCATGTGTCCTCCTTCAATCCAATTGAAGTTAGAAAGCAAATTACGATGAAATCTTTTTACCTCCATCTGGTTAAATGGGGTTTTCTAATTGTCTGTGTCATGGGCCAACCTTAAAAAGGAACAATGGCAAGAAACGAATTCCCCACAGACCAAAGATGTGTTGATGCTATTTAAAATGCCTGTCAGGGTCTGGTTTCCGAATCCCAAATTTAATGTTGCTTTACATGTGGAGAGGAGTAGAAGCGACCTAGTGATGTGGGGGCTTTCTATTGATACAGAGTTAAAAAACAGGTCCTGGGTGAGCTCATCTAACAACATTCAGTATTTTGCTCCAAATAGATTTTTAACAGCTGTGTGTTTATTTTTGTAGAGGTGATCCTAACACACACAGATGAGCAGATTATGGGTTATCATTTACATAGGAAGAAACGGACTTCGTACTTGTGATTCAGAGCTGTGTGCTGCATTTTCCCTTTGTAAACTGAGGGAAGTGAGGGTATTGTCTCTCTCTGTCCCATTCCTCTCACCTTCCAAACATCACCTCCAGGCAGTTTCCCATGATATTGAACAGCTGTTCTTTTCCAGCTCCTAAAGGTTTATGTTATAGCTCTGTATTTATCTTGGACACTCCCTTGTGTTGAGCATATTATTATCTTATTGCTTCGCCACTGCACAATTTATTGCATAAAAGGACCTGCTGCTGGCTGTGAGCGATGAGTAGTATGTCCAGAGTTTTAGTTCTTATGAATTAGGGTACCAGATGCATAAGTACGATAAACCTGTTTCTCCTCTAGCCCTTGGGATGAGATTTCTCCCTTCTGAACACACCTTCTGCAGAGTTAACAATTTAGATTAAATTAGTTCAAAACACAAGAAGGCAATTTTCATTTGTAAAGGGATTATTTTTCTTCCTCTTCTTAGACTAGAATAACAATCTAAACAGAAAGATAAATTGAAATGGGATTTCATTTTTAAATGGCTTTCACTAATACAAATAATAATATGAAAGGAAAGCTATTTGGGTAATACTTAATAGCATCTGACCATGGCATTTTAATAACTACAGGTAATAAATTTAAGGTTTTAATTTTCTATGTTAGCATTTTAACTGCTTTACAGAAATGTACCAATGTGGACTGATGATGCTAGTTGGGACCCTTTTTTCTAGGAGGACTCACAGAAGTGTTGATGCATCAGATCTTAGGGCAATGTCCTAGAGCTGCACAGAAATTATCTGGGAAGGAAATAGTTTTTGGCTTAGAATAATTTACATTCCTAATGCAACAAAATCTGTAAAAAATTGACTGAATACTTTTTACTAGGGAAACTCTTATTCATGGTATAAAATATAATCAAATGCATTTTATGGTAATGAACTACTCAAGTTTAATGAATTTTTCTTTAAATGTGGAGTTAATGTTCTATTTTAGAATTACTTTTGCCCAGTGAGTATTTCAGTGAGTGATTACTCACTTAAATATTCTATGCAGCCTTTCATAGATACCAGGAAAGTGGAGATAAAACGTCAGTTCCTCATTTTCATTTGCTCAAAAGTACAATTATTAAAAATAACCACTGTGAAGATTCACACATGTTGAGACAATTCATACTTTTCTGTAGCTCTGGTGACTTCTGAAGGAAATTGTGCGGTCTCTGCTTGCCACCTGCTCTTTTGGTCATAGATTAATAACATCAGACCAAGCATGAAGGCATGCTGGGGCCATCTGCCGTTGCACATAGCAGGATGTATTTCAGCTTTCCCAAGTAGAATTCTGATGAACTCCATGGCGCCACTCTTCGTTGATAGTTATCCTATTGAGCTGCATGACCTAGTTATTTTGATAGCAGGAATTCATCTCGGTCAAACCAGAACTACTTAATCTCTGTGGTAGTGGTTAAAGCACCAGGCCATCTATATAATTTTAATGGTAATTATGAGCTCTCTTTTCTATTTATACAGTAATAGGATGTCAAATAAGACCTTTGCATTTGTCTCCATGCTTTGATGTGGTCTACATAGTTGAGAAAATAGATGCCAAGAACTTCCACATTTCCAAGTGAATTGAACTCTCCTTCTTTCATGCCAATACCTTACCTCCCACTGCCGTCACTAAAAGACTCACCCCTGCTTTCACTGCCATGGTCATCATAACTTGTGACCACTGTTTTCCTACCAAGATTTCTTTATGGTCTGACTTTTTGTTGCCAAGGAGCATTGGGATGTCTCCATATCCAGAAGAAGAAAGACTGAGAAAAGTTTGGCTCTTTGCCTCATAAGAACCTTTATAGCATGGAAGCAAAGACTCAACCATTTTGCAGCCTTTCTTCTTTGGGATATAAAGAGTTCCAATGCTATCTTTACTGGATTCCAAGGAAGCCCACCCCAATGCCAGAAAGTGGTGAGTATAATGGAAATGACATCACTCCAAGGTCTAAGAGGACTTGTTCTAACTGTGGCTAGCTGGGCCACCTGGGGCAAGCCATTTGGCATTACAGTGTTTTTTCATTTTTATTTTACTTAAAAATGTGGGAACTAGAATTGATGGTTTTAAATTGCATGATACAATCTCACAGTGGTGTCTCTAGGACTCGTGGCCAGACCTCACACCTCCGTTTCTTCTTTCTCCCACCTGGAATGAGACTGGTTACCTACCAGTGAAACAGCTATGTTATGACTAAGAGGCAACCAGTATGAAGATGAAGGCAGGCCCAATTCAGATTGTGGGACCATGTCCTGATGGCATCACTTAGGTGCCATCCCTCCCTGGACTGCCTTTTTTCCAGGTCTTGATGTGTGAAACAATATACTCTTATATAGTGAAGTTACTCTAAGTTGACGTTCTGTTGTTAACAGCTAAATGCAGTTCTAATAAATACCGCCTTAAACTAGTGCTGTTCAGCAGACAATACTGAGATCAATAACCATGCTTAACTTTCAGGTACTCTTTTGTAACCACCTGTAGTAAAAACTCTGTTTCTATTAGATACTTAAAGGTTTTTAAATTTCTTTTAACGAGGGAGTTTTTAGAATCTCAGCAGATAATCTTGCTTTAATGTTCTTTTATAAATGTTTTGACATTAGATGACAAATCAGAGCAAAATATTTATAATCCACCTTTTTCTTGTATAATAGATAGGAGGTATTTCATAAACCAGAATGTAAGTATTAGATTGGAGAAAATACTCCATTATTGACAACTAGTATAGTTAATCATGGTGATTTTTCAGATTAAAAGAGGGGTTTGTTCTCTTATACCCTAAAGTAACTACCTTGCTAATTTTTAGAAAAACACACATTCATTTCTTTTTGCCTTTAATAAAGCAAGTACAGTTATTGCTTGCAAAACTGAATGACTGGCAATTTTAACATTGAAATAAAACTTGGATATGAATTGCATTTTAACAGTTAAACTGAATTAATAAGTAAATATTTAATGTTTTAAAAATTTAATTGAAATATTCAACCCTTCTATATAGTCACGTCTTGATAAATATCAGTAGATTGCAAAAATAAATTAAAATGCAACTCTAGTCCTCAGCCAAACACAAAAAGCCTTTGAAATAAGATTCTGGCTTGAAATTTGAAAATGTTGAAGACATATTTGGTTGAAAGATGTAGTGGAAACATGTTACCTAGGTTACATGAATTTATGATCAAAAATATAAAATGGATCTTTTAAAGCATATAATCCAACCCCCTCCTATTTAAATATATCTGAAATCTGTTGCCAATCTGATGACTTCTGCTTCATAATAAGTCTCATATTTTCTATATCGAAGGGAAAACATCTTTCCAAGAGAAGTTAATATCCCTATTTCATAAAGGTACAGGTTTATTTATAACATGCCATTTTTATCATAGGTCACTAGAGAGAGAAATCGGGTTTTATTTGAAGGAGTTCAGAACGGTAATAGAAAACTTAGTTTTGGATTTTTTTAACTAATGTATTACATTCCTATAAAATATTTTAAACTCATGTAACAAAAAAGAAAGTATAGACTAATAAAAAGGAAGTGGCCTTTGAAATCAAATGACTTATATTAGAATTCCTATTTCCCCAAGTCTACCTGTGGCAGACAGTTGTTTGGCTAATGCAACATCCATTCCCAGACTCTTTCTCCTTCCACATGAGAAAGTCAGTTTCTAGCTTCTCCATCTTCCCTTCTAACTAGACTGTGGGGTCAGTTCTGTCCAATAAGCTGTTAGAGGACACTGCCAGGGGATTTTTAGAAAATCTTTTCCTGATAAAAAGAAGGAACAATGTGAGGAGAAAGTCACCTTTACTCCATCTTGCACAGAATCTATAAATGGATAAAATGGTTACAGTCATCTTTTGACCAAGAGGGCAGGGACAAGAAGATGTCATGCCCCAACCTAATGCCCCTACATTGTTGAATCACAGACCCAACCCCGGGGGTTACCAGCTTTCTTGATTCCTTTTTATATGATGCAAAATACTTTCATTGCTTGTCACCAAAATTATTTCTTTCTGATGTGTGGTACGTATTATAATGGACACATTTTAAATTTCCTGAGCATCAGTTTCCTTTTCTGTGCAATAGGAATGAATAACATATTTGAATAGATTGACACCTAGTAGAAGTTTACTAATAAACACAGGTTGACCTGTGTTTCGGATTTCAGATTTCAAATTCCTTCAGATTTTTGGAACATTTGCATTATACAGGTTGGTTGAGCATCCCTAATCTGAAAATCTGAAACCCAAAAGTCTCCAATGAGTATTTCCTTTGAGTAACATGTTGGCACTCAAAATATTCAGATTTTGGAACATTTCAGATTTTCAGATTAGGGATACTCAACATGTAGCTCTTTTTTGTTATGTTAGTGGAACTATGTTGCCTTAACTAACTTGAGGAAGACAGAATTTAACGAGGCTCTACTCGCTTACCAAAACTACATGATGTGTTTTAATATTTTCTCATCTAAACCATCTAATAAATATACAGAAATATGATTTCACATTTACATATAAGGAAACCGAGGCTTAAAAATAGAGATTCTTTCAAAAAAAAAAAGAAATAGAGACTCTTCCAAGATCAAACAGTTTGAATGAGTCAGAGCTGGTGATTGTGTCTTATAATTTACCCTTCATGCATTGGGGGAACGAAGAACCCTGAACAGGGACCATGAGAAGGCTCTAAGCTGGAGAAGCAGCAGATTGCAAACTCAACCAGAGAGGTCCAAAGAGTGTGCCAGTGAGAGATGCTGAGAGCTCTGGAATGTGCTTGTCTGCATCTATGAATGCCAGTGGGAGATGGAAGGGGAGACTTGGGTAGCATTCGTTCCAAGGGTAAGAGTTATAGCTAAGAAACACGAGCCAAGGAACAGGGTTCAGAAAAGCAGGTAAGACTGGTGGTGGACTTACACGCCCTCATGAGCCAAGATGGTAACACAAATGTGTGAATCTGGTGGAAGCAAGACAAAAATGGATGGAGGGGGGTGGCAACTGGAGAGCAGTACACGCCCTAACTAAAAACATTTGAAAAATATAAAAACTGTGCTAACAAAATAAAACATATCCATGTTGAGTATTTGATCCCTGGCCACTGGTTTATAACCTGGAAAGTAATGTAGCAGAAAACAAAAGTCCATGTTGCAAATGACTTCTTAGTCCAAGCTATTTTCTTAACAATGTGCTATCTGGCATTCATTTGCTTTTCCATTCATACAGAAGTTTTGCCAATCAACATTTGGTGTCTTTGGACCAGGTACTTTGCTAGGTGCTGGGGTTAGTGAGACTCCAGAATGGAACAAAACACAGCCCTGTCCTCTATAGAAAACAAAAACAAAAACACACCATATTTATAAATCATAATAGTACACGAGAGACTGTAAAATAGCTCTGTTGCAGAGTGCATTGGAGCACAAAGGACAGAGCAACTTACTTATCTGTTAGGAGTGATCATGGGAGGCTGCTTAGAGAAGTGAGACGTTACTGAATTTATACCAAAAAAAAAAAAAAAGAATTTTCCTCTGAATGTGCATGCTACAGAGTGTGCATGAGATGGAGGACAGTGGTCGGAGAAAGGAAGATTAAGGAAAAGAAGCTCTGCCTTAGGAAATAGATGGGAATTATTTCTTTTTATGTGCCAAGATTTCTGACTCAAGTGATTAATTTCAGGCAGAGGGATCAGCATATGCAAAGACCAAGAGACATTAGGATGGGAAAGGTACATTTCTTATCAAGGCATAAAGCCTTGAAGAAAGGCCAGATAATAAAAGGCTTTTATGATAAGAAATCAGGGCCTTTGGATTTTATCCTGCAGGCATTTGAAGGATTTTAATTAAGAAAATTCATGGGCAAATTAGCATATAGAAGGATAACTTTGGGTTCTCTGTGGAAGGTAGATATGGAATAAGCAAGATTAAAGACAGAGACAATATGGAGGTTTCTTCCATAGCATGGATAAACTATGATGAGGGATTGGACAGGAATTTGAGAAAGAAGGGGACTGATAGGAGAAATAGAGATTTATAAATTTAGGCTACGCTCATTGTTTAGAAAAGGCAGGCAAGAGAGAGAAAAGTCTAGGGTGGTGACTCTCAAAATCTGATAAGAAACAGAACCAGGCCGGGCGTGGTGGCTCATGCCTATAATTCCAGCACTTTGGGGGGCTGAGGTGAGAGGATTGCCTGAACCCAGGGGCTCGAGACCAGCCTGGGCAACTTGGCGAGACCTCATCTCCACAATAAATCAAAAACTTAGCCGGGCATGGTGGTGTGTGCCTGTAGTTCCAGCTACTTGGAAGGCAGAGCCGGAAGGATCGCCTGAGCCCAGCAGGTCGAGCCTGCGGTGGCCGTGAGTGTGCTACTGCACTCCAGCCTGGGCGACAGAGTAAGAAATTCCAACTCAAAAAAAAAAAAGAAAGAAACAGAACCACTTGAAAGGCCCCTAGTTGTTCTGTGCTGGGAATTTGTCTGCATTTCTAACAAGTTTCTATGTGACGCTGATATTGCTGGTCTGGATACCACACTTGGAGAACTACTGGTTCAGGACTCTGCAGGACCCAGCCTTGGGTAGGTAAGAGTTTATATATACTCTTCCATAAACTTTAGAAGTTGAGGCAATACTGAATTGGCAGCACATCTTATTGACAAGTTATAACTAAATTGTATAAAATAAGTGGTCAGATGGGAAGCTCATAATTTGCAGTGTCTCTAATTCTAATATGGACTAAGATAAAAAGGTTTTAAAGCACCAAATAGTTTTATTTTCCATGCATGGTAGAGTAATTGAGGTAGAGGGAAATGGAGTTAACCTTATTAATTGAGGCTTCTATAATTGAGAATGTGGAATAATTTGGAGAAATGATCAATGAAACTTCTTTGTAGTAAATATCATAAGAACTTTGTAACTATTATATGAAATTGTAAGCCAGCAAAAATTAAAAAATTGAAACAATAATTCAACTCTGTAGAAAATACTTTACAAGGAGATATAGAAAGTGTTATTTTCTTAGAGGAGCATCATAGAGGTAAAGCTTGGCTGGAAGATAATAAATAAGCTCATTATTTCCTGAGTCTTTTTAATACAATTCTACCACCCTCTGGTTCTATTTTGCTGTGGGTTAGTTCAGTCATTGCAACATATTTGGGTGTTTGATGGTACAGCTGTTGCTTCTGAGAGCAGTGTTTTAAAAATGTGGTTCTGGCCGGCTGCGGTGACTCAAGCCTGTAATCCTCGTACTTTGGGAGGCTGAGGTGAGAGGATTGCCTGAGCTCAGGGATTTGAGAACAGCCCGGTCAACTTTGTAAGACATAGTCCCTACAATAAACAAAAAAATAAGCCGGGTGTGGTAGCGCATGCCAGTAGTTCCAGCTACTTGGAAGGCTGAGGCAGAAAGATTGCCTGAGCCCAGCAGGTCAAGGCTGCAGTGGCCATGAGCGTGCCACTGCACTCCAGTCTGGGCAACAGAGTGAGACTCTGACTCAAAAAATAAAATAAATGTGGTCCTGGGACCTCCACCAAAGACTGACTGAAATCAGAGTGTCGGGGATGGAGTTTTGAATCCATAGTATTAACAACTTCCCAGGTGATTCACACTAACACTAAAGTTTGAGAACCACCAGCATAGATATTTGGCTTTTAGAGAAGAAATTTCAAGAGAAGAAATTTATATAACATTTATAACATTTATAGTGACCTAGCTTGCTGTGACTATGCCATTGTCTCTTAGCAAGCAATTATAGTAGGTGTTCATCACAGTCCACAAACTCTGGCGCATAATAAATCAAATCTCACTTTTTAATGGAGCTGTTTGTTTTTTTCCTTTTGGTGCATTTGAGTTCCTTGTAGATCCTAGATGTTAGGTCTTTGTCAGATATACAGTTGGAAAATATTTTTTCCCATTCTGTGGGCTGTCTCTTTGCTCTCTTGATGGTTTCTTTTGCTTTGCAGAAGCTCGTCAGTTTGATGAGGTCCCACTTGTCAATCTTATTTCTTATGGTATAGG
>CAUYQG010256378.1:53-16688 GCA_963574415.1 Tarsius wallacei
ACTGTGGGAGGCCGAGGTGGGAGGATTGCTTGAGCCTAAGAGTTCGAGACCAGCTTAGGCAACATAGTGAGACCTTGCACAGTCTCACTATGTTGCCTAAGCTGGTCTCGAACTCTTAGGCTCAAGCAATCCTCCCACCTCGGCCTCCCAAAGTGCTGGTCTCGAACTCCTGGGCTCAAGCAATCCTCCTGCCTTGGCATGAGCCATCGTGCCCAGCAGCAGACACTTTGGAAGGATGGCTGAGGCAGGAGTGGGTGAGGAATGGCTAGAGACTCCGTGGCCTGCCTTCTATGAGAAAACCCAGGGAGGAAGGTGTGGTAGTTGTGATGGTAGCTTCAGGACATGCCTCTTGGGAAAGGCCACACAGTCCTGCCTCACGGCCCTTTGAGCCTGCGACTTGCAAAGGGGGTTTAGGCGACTGGCAACACGAGGCCATGTGAAGAGTGTGGAGAAGATGTTACTGCCAGAGCATGACTCTGCGTGACCTGCGCTCCTGGCTTGCCCTTCAGAGTCAGGCCTCAGCACTGTCATCTGTGACAAGAGACAGACTCTCTCCTCTTGTTTCAGGGCCCATTGGTCATGACCACACGGAGACCAGAATGGAGCGATCAGATGGGTTGCATTTCTGAGCTCTCCACGTGAGACTCTGCCCACTGGAGATCTAAGACTGTTTACTCCAGCTCACAAACATTCAGACCAATAGCTGTGATCATTACCAAGGGTTTTGGTCATGGTCTGCAGGGGATGTTTAAAACCATTCATGGCTGCTCTTCTCAATGGGCGTGCTTTAATTTGGGGAAATATATAGGTGTTTTTAAATGACAGAGCAATACATGCTATTTGTAAGACATTTAATATAGAAATACATCTAGTAAAAAGTAGGCCAGGCTCAGTGGCTCATGCCTGTAATCCCAGTAGTTTGGGAGGCTGAGGCGGGAGGATGACTTGAGCCCAGGAGTTTGAGACCAACCTAGGCAACACAGCGACACCTCATCTCTACAAAAAATTTTACAATTAGCCAGACTTGGTGATGCACACCTGTAGTCCCAGCTACTCGGGAGGCTGAGGCAAGAGGATCACCTGAGCTCAGGAGTTGGAGGCTGCGGTGAGCTGTGATCATACCACTGTACTGCAGCCTGGGCGATAGGATGAGATCCCGACTCAAAAAAAATTAAAACGTGAAAGTCTCACCCCTCACTTCTTCCATTGTCTCTTGCCAGAAGTCACCACCGTTTAGTTTCACAGTGAGAACAGGCTGGGTGTGGTCAGAGTTGACTATTCCAGTGAGGTGTGGACTCTGTCCATGGTGGATGAGAACCAGGGGCCTGGCCACAGCGTTTCTGAAATGAAGCCATATGGAGTGGTGCTCCGTTGGGTCACACGTGAATCATTCAGGCCTTGGTGGGTCTTCGTCCGGCCTCCAGGCCGGTGACACAGAGTTTCCCTTCCCTATGACCAGGGCCTGCATGCCCTGCCCAAGTCCCAGACACAGCACATTATGTAGAACAATTCCTGTTGTTGCTGCTTACTGGCCTCCTGTCCTCTGTTTTAAAAAGAGAAACAAGCTGAGGACCGCTTTAAGATAATGTTATTTCCATTCCAGTTTCAATATGTTATTTTTCCCCCCACAGATAAGTTGGGTTTTTGTTGTTGTTTTGAGTTGGGGGTCTCACTCTGTCGCCTAGACTGTACTCTCATGGCTCACCACAGCCTCAACCTCCTGGGCTCAGGCGATCCTTCTGCCTCAGCCTTCTCAGTAGCTGGGACTACAGTCACATGCCACCACACCCAGCTATTTTTTATTTTTATTTTTTGTAGAGATGAGGTCTCACTGTGTTGCCTAAGCTGGTCTCAAACTCTTAGGCTCAAGCAATCCTCCCGCCTCAGCTTCCCAAAGTGCTGAGATTATAGGCGTGAGCCACTATTCCTGGTCCAGAGAAGTTTTTGAATCAGTTTTTACATCTCTTTGCTGGTATTATCAGGAAAGAAAAAGCATATTATTGCTTAACTTCACTCATGTAAAAGCCTGATTCTAGAAAATAAATATTTTTTTCCCATGCCTGCCAGCAGAGTAATCCTAATAGGTGGTCTCTCCGTCTCCCCTCCTCCTTTTTTTGTATTTGTTTGCAAGTTGGACCTCCTGTGTTAGTACCTGTTTTACTCATGGGCCACCGTGCTGGCTGATGGGGGCTGGCACTGGTATCTGGGGTACCCAGGACAGCCCCCCATCTCCCAGGACTTCCTCTGTGGATGATGCCCTCAGGTGCTGTCATAGCCACAGAAACAACAGTGTTATTTTTAAATTCCAGTAGGGGATTCTTCTGGGATAAATGCGAGGGGCAGGACCGGAGGCCCTGTGGACTACCATGATGGGGACGTCTCAGAGGTTTACTTGCATCTTGTGTGGCCTTGGGCTGGAAGAGGTTCATTCAATAAATAGATATTGACCAAGTGCCTAATGTGTGCCAGGCACTGTTCTTGGATAAAAGCCAGAAGTCACCGCCTCTGCAGGGTCTGTCGATGCTCGGTGCCCTGCCTGAGGGCAAATCCCTATCTAAAGCATCCCAGATTGACAGAAATGAATATTTTTTGCTCACCACACTCAGAAAAAGGGATTCCCACACTCTCTCAGGAGCCACTAATAGGGGTGCTTCCTGCCCCAAGAAGAAAAATGGAAGGAAAAGAAAAATTAGGAAACACTCCTCTAATGCCTTCTTCTCCCTCCTGCTGTCTCTTCCTCTTCCTTTTAATAATTACCTACCATTTATTGAGCAACTATTGTGCTTCGGACATTTTCTTTGTTAATATTATCTCATTTACTTTTCAACAATCCTCCAAGTCGTCCACATTTTAAAAGATGAAGAAGCTGAGATTCAGAGACATTTAAGTGATTTTCCCAAGATGTTATAACTACTGGCCCCATAAGCTGCCAGGACCGATTGGAGAAGCCCCAAGGATTTACAGCGGTATGGATGAGGTAGAGGTCAAAGCTTAGGAGGAAGCTGTTAGGGAATAAATTGGCCTTAGTGTTCCTCTTCCCATCAGTGTGATCCTCTGTAAAGAACATCCAGATGATTCGACAGCAAAACAAAGGAAGCATTACCCAGTACAGGACAGTTCTAATTCCTGTTGAGGGACTGAATCGGCAGCCTAAGAATGTCCAGTGCAACATTTTTAGGAGGGAAAAAAACTCATTGTTTTAGATTTTTCATACTATAGCTATAATTCCATCAATTGGTTAAAAATATTTATTGAGTGACTGCTGTATGCAAAGTATGTGGAGGCTGTTGAGAAGTATAAGCCATCACCCAGCCCTCAGGAGGTTCTCAGGGGAAGGGCAAATCAAAAAGACCATTCGGGGGTGAATCGGATGGTGACTGTTTGAATGCCCAGCACAGGAGACTGAAGGAGGGCAAGAGGACAGGAGTGCTTGGAAGGAGGGCCCTGGGACTGGCATGAACTGGGCCTTATGGACGGGGAGAGGCTTGGTGAGGCTGAGGGCTGGCGTGGAAGGGGACTGGGCCCCTCTTACCAGGAAGACGGGGCAGAAGCGCCAATGGTGAGACTTAGTGATTTGAACCTGGAGCTGGGGCTCTGGAGCAGGAAGCTAATTCTGCACCCCATCCTTCTTCCTCTGCACCTGTCCTTCTGGGGGTGTGGAGGATGGGCACACAAATGGTAGGAGGTTGACATCTTAAAACCCAACTGCCCAGATAAGAAACATTTATATCCTGAAATATGTATATGTATATACGAGGTCCAACAATTACATTCACAGACTCATCCTAGAAAAAGTGCTACATGCCTCATTGTTGCATATCACTACAGTCACCTTCAAAGTACTCCATTTGGGAAGGTATGCACTGACTCCAGCACCTAGTCCCCCCATCAAAGCAATTTCGGAACTCTTTTTATGGAATGGCCATCAGAGCTGTGGTCATATTACCTTGATGTCCTGAATGTCATCAGATGTCTTCCTTTCAATATTTCCTTTATCTTCAGGTAAGGAAAAATATCATAGGGGGACAGATCAGGTGCATAGGGAGGTGTTCCAATACAGTAATTTTTACAGTGCTGCCAGTGTGCATGGTGGCAAGTTCACAAACTTAATTGACAACAGCTCTGATGGCCATTCCAGAAAAAGAGTTCCAAAATTGCTTTGACAGATGAACTAAGTGCTGTTATCACTCCATAGTACTCCAAAGAGAGTACTTCAAAGGTGACCGTAGTGATATTCAGCAATGAGGTATGTAGCACTTTTTCTAGGATGGTTCACAAACCTAATTGTTGGACCTTGTATGTATACATGCATAATATAAATATAGTATACTTATATTTATATTATTATTGAGACTTTCCCCCAAATTTCTATATTCTTCGCCTCCATAGTGTTAGTCTAAATTCTTATTTCTTTCTTTTTTCTTTTTTTTTTTTAGTTCGAGTCTCACTCTGTTGTCCACTCTGGAGTGTAGTGGCATGATCACAATTCACCACAGTCTTGACCTCCTGGGCTCAGGTGATCCTTCTTTCTCAGCCTCCCAAGTAACTGAGACTATAGGCATATGCCACCATGCCTGGTTAATCTTTAAAATTTTTTTGTAGAGATGAAGTCTCACTATGTTGCCCAGGCTGGTCTCAAACTCCTGGGCTCAAGCGATTCTCCCTCCTCGGCCTCCCAACATGCTGAGATTACAGGCATGAGCCACCACACCCAGCCTAGTCTAAATTCTTGAGAATATTCTTCTTTCTTATAAATCAGCCTTCATTGACTATATTTTATACAGAATTTCAAAATGAGCCAAAGAAATCCAGGTATTGAACTGAGCATGAGAAGTAGGGGTGAGAACCAGGAGTGAGACAGCTCTCCAGCATGAGGAAACGCCAAGTCGGAATATTAAGGAGACCGGAGTCTGGCGGAGGCTGTCTCCAGACTGTGTCACGTCCTGTGGACTTCATGGTATGCCCTGAACAAAACAGAAAGAAAGGCTGTGTGTACCCAAATCAAGGAAACAGAATGTGTGATTATTGCAAAAGGAACCTTGACTTTGGAATTTCCTGGTTTTTGAGAGCTCTTGAGGTTTAAGGATGGTGTGTTTTCAGCCTCAAAGAATGTTCCAACCACAAAGTGAACCACCAGAAGAGGAGCAGACTGGGTTTCGGCTCCTCTGTCTTGCACCGGGCTGGTCTGCCTTGTCCGTGCACTGGGCGTGTTCAGGCGTGGCTGGGTGACCCCCCTCTCAGAGCCCTGGCAGGGGTGGCTCGTTCCTGTCACGTGGGAGTTTATGCTGATCAGAAGTCACAAGGGACAGGGGCTGCCGGCCTGTTTTGCTTGGACCTACTATTTGCCCGTACGGTTATTTCTTGTGTTTTGCTTTTCAAATTTTGTATTAATCATCAACATTTAGAAATCAGATGATTTCCTCATACAAGTCCAGATTTCCAGATTCTTTTGGAAATGGGGAGCAGCTGTTAGTGTTGGGCGGGCACTCGACACAGCAGCCGGAGTGAGGAGGCGGCCTGCTCTCGTGGTCACACGCTCTCCTGTCCAGCATGGCCTCTATCACCCCGGCTGCCTGAGGCCAGAGGACCCTGCTCTAGCCTCTGTCCATTTGTTTGTATATTCATTCATTCCACAAAGTGCTGGGCTGGGCCCTAAGACTACAGATGTAAGTAAGACACCGTCTCTGACTCCAGAGAAGTCACCATGGAAGGGATACATGTGCAAATATACATGTCATTATCCTTCTTCTTAGGTAGGCAACAGATTAGCTGTACAAAACAAGCACCTAGAGTAAGGCCTCTCATCCTCAGCACCATCGATGCTTGGGGCCAGATAATTCCTTGTTGTGGGAGACTGTCCTGGGCCTTGTAGGATGTCTAGCAGCAAACGTGAACCCCAACCCACTAGATGCCGGGAGCATCCTCTCAGTTGTAACAATCAGAAATATCTCCAGACATTGCAATGTCCCCTGGGTCAGGGCACGGCCTGGCGTGGGTGGGAGGTGGGAGAGGTGGGAAATCGCCCAGATGAGAATCAGTGATCTAAAGTTCATGGGGGCTAGTGGAGAAAATGCTGTTTGAAATGTCAGCAAGATCTTAAGGAACGTGCTTATCTCCTAATGAGAGATTTGGATCAGCTCAAGCGTCAGGCCCTCGGCGGCCCCATCTGCCCAATCCTTGTCTGTGTCTGGCTCTGTAGACCCTCACCATGCTGAGTGACACTTAGGTGTGCAGGCTCTATCTCGCCCACCAAGCCATGAGCATCTCTAGGAGAGAGAGCATGTCTCATTCGCCTTTTCGTCTCTAGGCCTAGTGTGTACTTGGTACTTGCTGAGTTAACAGTGAGTAGCCAGCCCTCAAAATACTGTGTGCAGGAACAATTATAAACCTAAGGACTCAATGTTGGTCACTTTTTCAGGTCTTTCATGAAAAACAATTGGTCTTAGCCAGGCATAGTGGCTCATGCCTGTAATCCCAGCATTTTGGGAGGCTGAAGTGGGAGGATTGCTTGAGCCCAGGAGATCAAGACCAGCCTGGGCAATATAGACCTTGTCTCTACAAAAACGTCAAAAAATTAGCCTGGTGTGGTGGCACACGCCTGTAGTCCCAGCTACTGGGAAGGCTGAGGCGGAAGGAGCGCCTGAGCCCAGGAGGCCAAGGCTGCGGTAAGCCATGATCATGCCACTACACTCCAGCCTGGGTAACAGACTGAGACTCTGACTCAAAAAGTAAAACAATAAAAAATAAAAGCAACTAATCTTGTCCAGACAAGTATTATAAAAAACAATTTACTTCAAGCCCACTAATGTAAATATCCAGGTTCATATTTAATTTTTCATTTTTGTAATTAGCAGTTTTATGGTAAATATTGATATGAATCTCCTCTCTTTCAAAATCTCAGCTAACTGGGCACAGTGGCTCATGCCTGTATTCCCAGCACTTTGGGAGGTAGAGCCAAGAGGACTGCCTGAGCCCGCGGGTTCGAGACCAACCTGGGCAACATGGCAAGACCTCGTCTCTACAATAAATCAAAAAATTAGCTGGGTGTGATGGTTCACACCTGTAGTCCCAGCTACTTGGAAGGCTAAGGTGGAAGGATCGCCTTAACCCATCAGGTTTAGACTATAGTGACTGTGAACGTGCCACTGCGCTCTAGCCTACGTGACAGAGTGAGACTCCGACTAAAAAAAAAATCTCAGCAAGGGAGAGTGAACACATACAAAAGAGGAAGATTCTGAGCTGTGAGCAGTATCCTGTCAAGTGGAATTAGCTATGGTACTGTCCCTCTGAAGCCCCTTTGTAGATAGGAGAGTCGCCCTTCTCTTTGGAATAGTTTAGGTATGAGGAGAGAAAGGAAAACCAAAATGCAGCTTTTCTGGATTTCGTGATCACCTTTTCCCCTGCCCATCTTTCACCGAACCTGCCATTATCACAGTTTATCAACCATGAGAATCACTTGAACTTGATCCTAGCACAGACCTCACTAACACCAAGGGTCTCTAGAAAATGATCTTATATTGTCTTTGGGTGAAGCTGTCTTGTCCCTTTAGGGGACTTCATGGAGACTGCCCACCTGTAGGAAGAATGAATTTAGGGGCAAAGGCTACTTTCCCCAGCCAAGCACAGTGGCTCACACCCGCAATCCCAGCACTTTAGGAGGCTGAGGCAGGAGGATTGCTTGAGTCCGGGAGTTTGAGACCAGCCTGGCCAACATAAAGAGACTTCGTCTCTATAAAAAATAAAAACATTAGCAGGGCATGGTGGTGCGCACCTATAGCCCCAGCTACTTGGGAGGCTGAGGCAGGGGAATTGCCTGAGCCCAGGAGATGGAGGCTGAGTTGAGCCATGATTGAGCCACTGCACTCCGGCCTGGGTGACAGAGTGAGACCTCCGGCTCAAAAAAAAAAAAAAAAGAAAGAAAAGAAAAATCTTCTCCCAACATACTCCAAAATGCCTTTGGGATCACAGTGTCTGAAATTTACCAGTCTTCCATTTGAGTTAAAAATGTGAAACCTCCTCCCTAAAATGCTGTCTAAGAAGGGCCATCTAATAACTCTTGTTCTCCGCCTCAAATGTTAACATAATTTATCAGTTTATGAATTCACTCAGCAAGGCCTTGAAGGAATGGGACATTGAGATATGAGAGGAAAAAGCAAAAATATTTTAATATAGATGGGCGAAGAGGGGACAAATGGCAACAATCCAGTCATTCACTGAATAAACATTGATTGGGTCTCACATGAGGTGTGGAGCCCGCAGCCATGAAAAGGATGCAGTCTTCATCCTCTGCAGCCCTTGTATCCAGGTACAGTGACTCTGCTTGCCCAGGGGCTTGCCAGGATGGCAGATGTGTTCTGGAAGGAGTCTAGAGGGCAACGGCAGTTGCTTAAAAGGAAAAGCCAGGGCTTTAGAGATGCGCCTATGTAAGAAAAAATGGCTTCCCCTTCCCAGCCATGAGTTTTCCCAAAGAGAAGAGGCAACAGAGCCCTTCAGCTCCTGGGCGCAATAGGAATTAACCAAATAACCACAATGATATGTGTCAAATTGAGATGGGGCCTTTGGTCCTCCGTAGGAGAAAAGAGAAGGGCTGGGGAGATACTGAAAATAAACCCCTGGACGAGACACTAGTGATGGGTATCTCTGGTGGTATGTGCCCTGCAGTCTGACGTTTATGCCTTAGTTACTTGAAGTTTGTTCATTTCAGGAATGACAGGGATTACGAGATTTGCAAACAGTTCAGTCAAGCTCTGACTTAAATAGTTGTAATGCTATTAAAATTCCTGGACCCGTGTCAGCCTCTCCTGCTGTTTAGAAAACAACATCAAAGATCACCTCCCCAGCTCTCTTTACAGTAAACTGAACCAAGGTTTGTTTTCATTTTAGCATTTACTAAGCTGCTTTGGTGTTTCATAAAATAGCTCAGTCAAAGAGTTGAAGGCAAGGTGATTATACTCCAGCATTGTTCTAAGGCTGTGGAAGCACAAGTGGCAGGGGGCCAGCCTCTACCCTGTACTCTCCCTGGTGATTAAGGAGGATTAGTGGAAAGTGTATAAAATGCCTGCGCCCCCAGTTATATTTGCAGAAATAAAACCCTCCCCATCCAAAGCTCCCTGCAGCCCTTGCATCCGGGTGCAGTGACTGCCTTGCCCAGGGGCTTGCCAAGATGGCAGACGCGTTCTGGAAGGGGTCTGGAGGGCAACAGCAGTTGCTTGAAAGGAAAAGCTAGGGCTTTAGAGGTGCGCCTGTGTAAGAAAAAAACAGCATCCCCTCCACAGCCGTGGCTTTTCCCAAAGGGAAGAGGCGACAGAGCCCTTCAGCTCCTGGGGTCCTGACTAGACATGGGACGAACAGGCTCTGGACTTCACAGAGGGGCCGTGATTCCAAATATGGTCTTTTGAAAGTTGGACCACAGTTTCTCACAGAAGCAACCCTGTAACTGATGATTACAGATCCAGAAAAATCCTCACGAATTTATTTGGTTCATAACATGGACACTAATTTCAGCTATGTTGTTATGAGTTAAATAGAATTGACCAATTTAATAGCACTATTAATAATATGATAACATGATTTTTGTAGGAAAGAGGACAGTGCATTCCAACTTGGAGCTTAAGATACTAGGTGTTCATCATCCTCGCCCCCCTCTCATCTCCATCCCAGCTGTGAGCTGGCTGGGGTCCATCCTCCTATCCGCCCCCCAACTCAGTGAGTGGCTCCTTGACCAAGTGTTTCCCGCTGCCTCTGCCCAGAGGCTTTTAGTCACCAGAGAGAGGAGATTGAGGTGGTTGAGGGGATTTCCCCAGGCTCTAGGTTGATGAAGGAGTAGATTTGTTCTCTTTGTTCTAGAAAGCAGAACTTGGTCTTGCAGTGAGGTCCTAAGTGGCCACTGTAGGGTCAGTGTGAGGAGAGGCTAGTTGGGTCAGTCCCCAGCCAACCATGATGACCTCCATAAGTGAAATGCCCATGGGGATGTGCGTTAGTCCAGTGACGTAAGCTGCTCATGGGTGAGGCGGGGTTGCCTCACTCAACAGGATGTGCCCTCACTAGGCGTCTTCAGGCAGAGGCTGGGTGGCCAGTGAGGACTGCCGGGGAGTGGACAGCTGCTCTGGGAGAGCAGTTGGCTGGAGAACACTTATATTTTATTGATTGTCCATTAGAGGCCAAGCACAGGGATGGCTTCCTTCTGGAATATAATTTCTCAACCTCACATTTCCTGTGGTACAGATGAGGAAACTGAGGCCAAATAACATGCACCAGATCACTTTGCTAATACATGCCTGGGCCAAAACTTGAATGCAGGTCTGCCTGGTCCTAATGTGAATTGTTTTTATGTTCTCACACATAGTTGGTTCGTTCTTTTACTAAAAGTGAAAAGTGGTACAAGTTACTTTTATGTTAGGGTCACTCACAGAGGGGACATTTTTCACTGGGAATGTAACATGAACAGCCTATGTGTGTTTCATATGTTCAGCACCCCAGACATGTTGGAAACATATAGGCACCATGGCCCAGATGTAGATGTGTTGTGAATGTGCAGGTGAAGGATTGGAGTGTCAGGGGTGAATGGGAGAGAAAGACAGAAAAGGATCAGATTGAAAGGGTTGTTGGCACCTCTGGAAAAGGGCGTATCCCCATCTAGGACCCATCATCATAATCTTTTAGTGAGGGCCCCGCCCAGACCCCAGAAGAATGACAGGGCATTGAGATAGACACCAGACCGTCTCCCGAGAGGTCTGAAATAGAACGTGGATAGACCTTTGCAAGTGTTACATTTCAGGCGTGTTAAAATATTCAGCTCTTCTTTTCTCACTGTCTTTAGATCCCACCACTGACCATATTTCTTTCTGTGCTGGTGGGAAATTCATGACTCTCTGTTTGTATTTTCACCTTTAAATGTTCTTTCAGTCTAAATGCAGTAAAAAGATGCTGAGAATGTCACCTTAAAAACTTTAAGATGATGGATACCTGTGTGATTTCACATCCATCAACCCTCTTTAGCAAAAAGCAGCAGAGGGCTCTCTGTGTTTCTGCCAAAGAGCATTCATCCATGCCTGCCAACCCCACTGGTCGGGGTGCGCGGGAGTGTCACCTTCCTTCCTGAGGGAAGTTATCAAGCCTGCCTCCCAGCCTACTTGCCTCCCAGGTATACCTGAGGGTGGGCCAGAGTGATGCTGGGGCGTTCCCGGGCTTGACCTGGAAGCATGGCAGTCTGGGCTGGTAAGAGAGTCACAGTTGCAGAATGAGGGGAGGCATCCTCTGTGCTGTTGTATGTGGGTGCCAGGCAGCCCCATCAGCCCTGCTGGGCAGAGAGCTGATCCCATGCTGTTGCTTGCAGCCTCCTGCTCGGTGGACTCGGAGAAGCCTTGCTGGTTCTCTCGGAACGAAAGGGGTCCTGAAGAAGACGGGCAAGAGAAGGAGACTCACAGGTTGCCGTGGAGAGCACAGGTCCCTGGCCTCGTAGGGCCATGTGTCATGAAGAGGCGCTCAAGAACAGTGAGACCAGGTGGGCAGCACCATCGACCTGTTCCCGCCTCGGCCCAGGTGCACGTGGTGGTGGTCCATGATGCAAAGGCCTCTCTGCTTCACATGGCTTCAAGGAGAGCTCTTTCCAGGGTGTCCAGACTGCTGCAGAGAAGTGGTTCATGTTATGTCTTCCCATCTGAGAACCTCTCTCCACCGTCCTGCGAAAACAGGAAATAACAGGGTTTCATCGGGCTGGCTTGGCTCCCTTGGACTGAGCTGCAGGCTTCTGGAAGCCAGACGCCCTCCATCAAACACTGCTTTCAGGCTGGTGTAGTGGCCCTGGGGTGTTTTGTTTTTGTTATTGTTATTGTTTTAAATTGACAGATCAAATGGTATGTATTTATCATGTACAACATGATGTTTTGAAATGCATATACATGTGGGATAGTGAAATCTAGCTAATTAACAAATGTGTGACTTCACATAGTTATCATTTTTGTGGGGAGTTTTTGTTGTATTTTTGTTTCCTTTTGTGTTTTTCTGTCTTTGGAGTCTCCTCTGGGGACGTCCCTTCCTTGCTATCATGCTGGCTGGCCTGGAGCCCACCCTGACCTGTATACAAGCGCACAAAGTACTCAGGAGGGCATTCATTTGGGGCAGGAGCGGGACTGAGTGGGAATTCTAGGCCAGCAAGGACGTGTGAAACTCTAGAGTGAGCGATGGCCTTTTTGTGGTTGATGTTGCTATTTACTTCCCGCTTCTCAATTTCTCTTGGTTCTTGGAAACATGTCAGGATGTGTGCTGTGTTGAATTCTGCACGTCCTTTTTGCCTACTGTTATGATAATGATCACCAGCAGAATTGGGTCGAGAAGCAGGTTAGAAGAAGCAAACATATGAAACATATGTATACTCATACTTGTATAGTTATATTCTTTAAAGCTTTTAATCCATTTAATTCCCTGATATCTCAGAGGAAGTTTCAAATCATCGGACACTGAAGTATATTTTTCAGGCTAAATTAATAATTAGATTAAAACCCTATACCTTGCCTCTATAGAATTCAAAAGAAATGGATACCTGAAATAGACATTTGACCTTAAACCACTGAGAAGATTTAGGAAAATAATGACTAACCCTAAATATTTCTGTTCATAATAGGTTTTTCAAATATCTTACTACTTTGGCAGGTGTCAGAGAATTTTGATCACTTCCAGGTGACCTCCCCAAGCAGGAAGCCAGGCCCTGTAGGGTTGGATGCCCACGTCCTTGTTGGAGACCTCCCTTCAGCATCTGGGAAGTACACCTTGTCCAGTCTCAGCCCCATGAAGAATGAGGTCAACGTAGTCCGTGACTGTTGTTTCTAGTGTTTTCTCCAACTGATTGAGAAGGAAAAAAGAAAATGAAACAAATAGGAATGGAACCGTATATTTGGGGCTTGAGTACCTTAAGTTCATTTCCTTGTCTTTTCCTTGTCATTTAAGGGAAAACTGTTGAGAGTGACCTTAACACATACATGGTTTTCAACTTGCTTTTGATTATCAAACTTTCTGTAGACAGGAGATCAGACAGAAAATCTGGGTTTAGAATTGTCATTATGCATTCTCCCCACAAAATTCTCTCTACACAGCTAAAATCAGTTCTTTTCTACTCGCAGAAAGTGGTGTCCGTCCAAATGTCATCTTATGCCTGTCTTTCCAAGTGCCATTTAAACAAATGGAGTTTCCAGCGACTGGAAAGAACCATGTAGTTATCAAGCCCAGTCCTGTGTCACTGGACTGACCTCAAAAGCTTTTGCTGACAAGTTTTAGACCCTTTTTAAGAGGATCTCTAGCAAGGTTTGTTTTGGTTTCGTTTGGTTTTTTGATTCATATTTCAGAGTTCCATTGTTTTTAAAATCTCAGGTCTTTTCTTATGTTGACACCAACAAGAGGCTGAGGGTAAAGTATTTCTTCAATATGCTGTCATGAGGGACTGGGCGTGGTGGCTCACTCCTGTAATCCCAGCACTTTGGGAGGCCAAGGTGGGAGGATTGCTTGAGGCCAGGAGTTCTAGACCAGCCTGGGCAACATTGCAAGATCCTCTCTCTATAAAAATATATATGTATAAAATAAATTTTAAAAAAGATGACTATATCAGTTTCTGTTCTTGGACTTTTTTTTTCAAGCTTTAACCACTATGTTGTATGCCCAAGCTCATGTGCTCAGCTCTGAGTGTGCATGAGTCCAGAGGTCTGTGCGATGGGGCGACCTCATCACCACAGTCCTCCAGTGCTTGCTTTCTGGGCAGGGAATCTCCAGGTAACCCAAACTCCTTTTTGCAGGTCACGTTTGGGACCTGATTATCTTAGTCTTGCTGACCGTTTATCAAAGCCAGGGTGCTTGGAGTTTGTTTGTTTCTTTCTTTCTTTCTTTTTTGGTGCAGTTAAAGAATATGCTTCTGTCAAGAGAGGCAAGGTTCTGGATGGTTATGTATAATCTGCTATGAATATAAAGAAAAATAAACCATTTATTTTCTGGGTAATTTACCTTTCTTTCTGGTCTCTTCAAACCTGGCAGGGGAGTACTACAGTAAAGGTCGTTGTTACCCCTGGGGAGGGAGTTCTTTTACCTCAAACATAGGCCCAGACCCCTTCTGCCCACATCCGGGCCTCTGAGCTGAAAACAAGAAAGAGCCCGCCCAGCATTGTGCTGTTCCGTGGTTCCCAATGGGTTCCAGTGTGTCCCATGTGCCACAGTAGCTACTGAGCACTGAAGAGTGGCTGTGTCCTATATGTATAAGAACACACCGATTTTGAAGACTTGATATATTTTTAAAAGAATGTAGGCCAGACCTCATGGCTTATGTCTGTAATCCCAGCGCTTTGGGAGGCCAAGGGAGGAGGATAGCTTGAGCCCAGGAGTTTGAGACCAGCCTGGGCAACATGTGGAGACCTCATCTCTACAAAAAATAGGAAAATGAACCAGGAGCATCTGTAGTCCCAGCTACCCAGGAGGCTGAGGCGGAAGGATTGCCTGAACCCAGAAGGTTGATGCTGTAGTGAGCTTTGACCATGCCACTGCACTTTAGCCTGGGTGACAGAGTGAGACATTGACTCAAAAATAGGTGATGATAGACAGACAGACAGACAGACAGATAGATAGATAGATAGATAGATAGAATATAAACTCTCATAATAATATTCCCATTGATTACATGTTGAAATACTTTTTTGTGGGGGGAGGTTGGAGTCTCACTTTGTCGCCCAGGCTAGAGTGCAGTAGCACATTCCTGGCCACTGCAGTCATGACCTGCTAGGCTCAGGTGATCCTTCCGCCTCAGCCTTCCAAGTAGCCAGAACTACAGGCACGCGCTACCACGCCCAGCTAATTTTTTTATTTATTGTAGAGATGAGGTCTCGCCATGTTGGCTGGGCTAGTCGTCGAACCCGCAGGCTCAGGCAATCCTCTCACCTCAGCCTCCCAAAGTGCTGGGATTATAGGCTTGAGCCACCGCGCCCGGCCGAAATAATATTTTTATATATTGGGTTAAACGAAATGTGTTATCAAATTACTTTGTACCTTTTCATTGATCTATGTGGCTCCCATTCTGTTTCTGATAGCCAGTGTACATCTAGAGTGACTCATCTGTGCTGGGCCCTGGGAGGTGGCAGAGGAGAATGGTGTCAGCTGCAGCCACTGGGCTCTCCAGCCAAGAATGATGTTTAAGACTGTTGGTTACTGATACTCGTTATACGCCAAGCACTGTGCTAGCGACTCTCTGGCCTCCATGTCACTGATTCTTCCCAATGGCAGTGCAGGGGACACGCTCTCCATTTCACCAAGGAGATCAGAGATTCCATCACTGGGACTCAAACCAAGTCCTCCAAAGCCCACTCTTTCCATCTTCACTCTGGAGAGCTCTATTGAGAAGAAGCAGTGAGGTCTTCATGCTTTACAGGGCTTGTCAGTTCTCTAAGAAGTGCTGAGATGTGGATTTTTCACATTCATTGGTACTCTCCTCCTGAAGGCCGTGTTCCCTCCCTTTGCAAAGGGCAGGGTCTGTGGCCTGTACCCCAGCTGCCTTCCCAGAGGGTCCCAGTTCTACCCACCAGCCTCCTCCCTCGGGTTGTGTCTATGATCATCCATGAATGGGATTGGAGCAACCAGGAGCATTTTGGGAATGGTACTATCCTCATCCGAGCTGTCAGTCTAAGTATCTCCAGAACAGATAGCCACTGTTGAATTCTCAAGCTCGGTGTCAGGAATTGGCATATTCAGATGGTGGAGGGGCTCAAAGGTTGAAGGGAGACCCACAGCCTCTGGACCTGGGAGACTGTCGGAAGAGGACACTCATCTCTCACTGGGTCTGCGGGGTCTGCAGTCACAGATCTGGATGAAAATACAAGCAGATGGGGCTAGGCACGGTGGTTCATGCCTGTAATCCCAGCACTTTGGGAGGCCAAGATGGGAGGATTGCTTGAGCCTAGGAGTTCGAGACCAGACTGGACAACATAGTGAGACTTGTCTCTACAAAAAATAAAAAAATTAGTCAGGTGTGGTGGTGCACACCTTTAGTCCCAGCTGGCTCAGGAGGTTGAGATGGGAGGATCACCTGAGCCCAGAAGTTTGAGGCTGCAGTGAGCCGGAATCGCACTACTGCACTCCAACCTGGGTGATAGAGTGAGACCCTCACTCAAAAAAAAGAAAGAAAGAAGGAAGGAAGATAGGAAGGATGAAAGAAAGAAAAGAAAGAAGGGAAGGGAAGGGAGGGAGGAAGGAAGGGAGGAAATACAAGCAGGTAACATGCTACATGGTTAGAAATGCTTGGACTCAACATCTCTATTGAGAAGTTGCCTTGGACAAAGGATTGAAATAGAATATGGAATTGGCTGGAGGTTCAAGTGGTTGGAACTCTTTTAAGGTCACTTAATGGTCCTTTGGTTCTTATTCTTTTTTTTTTTTTTTTTTTGAGTCGGAGTCTCACTCTGTCGCCCAGACTGGAGTGCAGTGGCCGCTCCCGGTCACCGCAGCCTCGACTCACTGGGCTCTGGAGATCCTTCCGCCTCAGCCTTCTGAGTTGCTGGAACTACAGGCGTGCGCTACCACACCTGGCTGATTTTTTGATTTATTGTAGAGATGAGGTCTCGCCAAGTTGCCTAGGCAGGTCTCGAACCCACGGGCTCAGGCAATCCA
>CAUYQG010256380.1:0-12333 GCA_963574415.1 Tarsius wallacei
GGAGTGTCACATGTACATGTAAAACAGGAAGTCTGACAATAAAAAACAAGACGTAATAATTCATGTCTTCAGTGAATATCTACTATGTTTCCAATTGCAACTAAAAGATCTTCATTTTGGAAAACTTACCACAGTATATTGTCCTAAGAAGTAGCCAGAAGATAAATGATTTATGTATTACTTTTGGCTGCATAGTAATCCTTATTGGATATTAATATTATTTCCAGAGAAATAAATTAATAGTACCTTCCAGTTTCATGACTAAAAACATGTTAAAGATATAACATTATATGATCAAATTTTCTCTATCCTGGGAACACTTCACATTTTGCTGAAGTTAGTTTATGAATACTTTAAATAGATGCTTATAATACATACCCATGTTAAATCACCATTGGTAATGGTGGAAACTATGGTAACTTGGACTGAGATGATCACAATGGAAAAGTCAATGGATTATAGTGGCATTAAAAACACATTTAATGAGACCTGATAAAAGATTGGTTATAGAGGATGAGGAAAAGGAAGTCATTAATGCTGACTCCTCAGTTTCGGACATGTGGAGATACTCAGAGATGTGAGGTGCCATTAAATGAATGGATGATAATGCCAAATAAGGGATGACTATCTCCAACTCTGCTAAGAGGAAAGACTAAGACTAGAAGTATAAATGTAAACTTTCTCAGCTAGAGAAGTTCATGAGTAATACATGCATACAGCTAGAGAGATAATGTAAAGTGAGTAGAAAGGAACCTTATGACTAACCCTTAAGAAACTCCAACATTTAATAACCGGATAGCAGAGGATAGGCTTATAAAGTAGATGACCTGGGAGATACCAGAGACAGGAGAATAAAATGACACAATTTCATGAATTTGGGCGAAAAGGAATATTAAATGGAGACAATCAATAAGACAAATGCCACTGAAAAGAAAGTCAAAGCCTGAAATTTCCATTTGATTTATTATGTAGAAGAATCCATATTTATGTTTTTAACTTATTAAATGTATTTCCTTCCATCATTTTAATTCAAAAGTATTCTGTTGGACAGGCAATTAAGTAATAAATTCCATCAACTCTGCAGCTTTAATGCATTAATCTATTGAATTCAATGAGAAAAATTATAATGGGGAAATTAAGAACACAGGTCTTTAAGGTTTAATAATTTCAAAACAATTGTATTATGTAGACACAGATTTATCTTTAAAAATATGCTGAAAATACTTTAAATAACTTTAATATAAGGCTATCTAAGAATAGACATAAATTAATTAAAGTAAAATAACTTAAGTACATTTAATTAATTAAAATTATTTGTAAAGGAAGAAGGTCCCATTAAAGAATCAGTTTTCTTTCTGAAGTTCTCAAGTATATTTTCATGTTTCATACATCTTATTTTCCTGACCTAGGTATAGATTAAATACACAGGCTCATTTACTAGAAGAATATGTCAACTATGTCCCAAGGAAAAATAAGAATAAAGTTACTTTTAAATTACATATTGATAAGATCTATAAAAATCAAGCTTTAATCAGAATAAAAAGTTATAATTCATTGTCCAATTGACATTTGACTCAATATGGAAAAAAAGCTTACTTTACAGAAAGTTTTCATGAGGATTTCCAAAAGTGTGGGTAAGTGTGCATGCATATACACACATTTCAGTGTTTTCACATGTGGATTAGGTCAATATATAAAATATGTATTATACCATTATAAATGAAAATTAAAAGTGAAATCTGTTTCTTTGTTTTGGGATTTTGAGTTTGAATAAATAAAATTTTTATTCCTCTGTTGAATTGGAATTAATTGACCTAGAAGATACAGAGACACTGCGATAAAATCATAAGCTTTATTATTGAAAGTCTATTGAGATAATTTGTTTTAAATCTGCGTGATAGAGTGCTTGCTCAAATTAAGCATAATTCCACAGACATCAAAAAGTCGAGGCTTCTCCAAACAATCTTCATGCTGAAAGCACAAAACATGTGATTTTGGGGCCGCTACCAAAATAGAGAGGAAAGAGGAAGATGAATTAAATATCCATAATTTATTCTATCAAACTTAGCAAATAATTATCTGCCCGTGGAGATGAGCATGTAAGTGAGTAGTGAGTAAAGGACCAATTATTGCTCTAAGACAGAAAGTTCCTTCACATGAAATCTAAGCAGAGGACAAATGTGTTTCCCTCACCCAAGACTGTATCATTATTAAAATACACTTAAATTAGCCTGAATAAAAACCTTCTGGGTATACTATAGCAAATTTTCATTTCATAACTTCCTGATGTTACATTTTTAACATGGTAAAATTATCTCACACTAGGAAAAGATAATTTAGATTAGTAACAAAAATAAATAAGTAAAGTCATTTATTGATACAATCAACTTAACTTTCAGCCAGTTCATGTGGCCAAAGAGAAGAATTGACAAAAATACATTTGCAAAACGCAAAGTGATTATATAAGACTATAGAGAGAACTTATCTGTATATGTTTTACATTTTAATGTACTCAATTCACACACCCAAAAAAGGTTTGTGTGATCCCCATCCATTCTATGGTATTTTCATAACTTCAGCTTAAACGTTAACCTAATGTGGCCTATAACCTGAATGCCCGTCAACTTTATCAAATATTTTGTAAATACCTCTAATATAAAGTTATTTTTTATGGGTTAAGTCAATAGTTTCCATTTTAACTGGAATTTGGTCTCACTGAAACTTCTATTAATAAAGAAAAGCCGCTAAGAGTTCATGTTTCTTTTTACACCCCTGATCCCTTTTTGCCAATGTGATTCTAGGCAGCTCTGTGGAGAATCTGTAGGCCAGTTTAGTTCAGTATGAAATAATAAGTGTTTTCCCCAGCAAATGATCAAGTTTTGTATTTCTAACTCATTATTATGAATTGACACAAAATATCAAGAACTGCAGAACAAAACATAAGGCTGGAAGCAGGTAAGAGGTAGAAATGCTGGTGGAAAACTCAAAGCAGTTTCTCCTATCTACCAGCCAAGTCTGGAGAGGTGTGTGGCTTCTATGCCAAATTGTATTTATAGGTACCTCCTTACACCTCACAAAGTCACTGGCATGGCCCATGCCACACTCCCACTCATCACCCTTCAGGATCATTTTTATTCTTTTATGGCAACAGAAAAATGACATACCATTCTGTGCAGTAATCTGGCAGCCGCCCAGATCCCTTCTTTATATCTTTTCCTCTCAATATATCAAGTGCAGGGATCACAGTGAATGCCAGTAGAATTACAAGACAACCTGCCTGACTTTAATCTCCCCACCCATGAATATATTTGGTGGGTTCCTGAGGTTCACAGAAAAGGATATACAGTAAATTAAAAGAGAGAGAGAGAATTTGTCTGGTTTGCTACTATATTCCCTATGTGTGGACACAATGTAGATTATAAAATAATATGTGAGGCAGGAAGGGAGAATATAAAAGTTTGGTTTAAAATTGGGGTGAAATATCGATGCTAGAGTTAGAAGACAGAGTTTGATAATGGCAATCAGTGTGCAAACTTCTGGGAATTTTTTTCAGTTGCTTGAATGTCCAAACAGATTTCATGTGTCTGTCTAGAGAATAATCACAGGTTGTCCCCATGTTGAGAGGGTTCCATTGCGACTCACTGATTTTGGCCATTTTTTATGAAGTCTTTGCCTTAGAAGTGAGCTGACTACAGCAGAGATGGACATTAGTTTTTTTTCAAAAGTGGACAAATCGACAGTTAATTTTACATCCCTACTACCCTGCTCGGTCCCTTCTCTTCCTTTCAGCTGCTTGACCACATGGAAGCTGAGAGGTGTCTTACTTAAATACATGGTCTCTGACTTTTAAAACAAGAGCCTCTGCATCAACCTGCTTCTCTCCAGGCATTAGCTGATTGTGACTGTAAATCTGACAATCAACAGTTTGTTGGGAAGTTTCCCAGCCTTACTGAAACTCGTTCCAGGAGATACATTTACTTAAGCTCATACCCAGAGTGAAGAACTAGAATATGGTGTTATAACAGCAGCCATTGGCTCAGTTCATCTAAAGATAATTTGCTAATTTCCACTTGGCAAGGAAACTATAATTTGCTTATCTTTTAGCAAGATGCCTGCTGTTGCAAGACACAATAAATACACACCACATATGAACTTGCTCATCTTTCTTCCATCTGACATTTACTAATCCATTCAAAAGTATTTGTTCAATGCCAAACACAGTGCTAGGCACTGGGGAGGCAGTGGTAAACTTGACTGACATTACCCTTTCTTCACAGAACTCCTCTGGTGGATGAGACAAATTTTAAATTTTTAAGCAAACGATAAATAATTCAAAATTCTGGTAAGTGCTATGAAGGAAACAACAAAGAAGCTGTAACAGAAGACAACGGAAACCACAGAGGCCTTCCTTTAGATGAGTAGTCTCAACTATCTCCTTGGATGTAATGGTTAGTCTGAGAAGTGAAAGAAGAATGAAATTGCTGGCTATGAGCGGAATTGGGAGAAGACTCTTCTATCATACATCCTGATATAGTCATGGGAAAGTACTATGTCCCATCAAGAACCCTAGAGTCATATGGAGAAATTTTGATGAATTACTGACTAAAAGAGCCAGGCAAATCTTTCCATGCTTCAGAACTTTTACACTGGGAGTTTGTAAATGTCCCAGCCATTTTTCATCTGACTCTAAGGCCAAGCACATTCTCACAAAGCCTTGAGTCCAGCCAGCTTTTAATCCAGACACCAGTCATTTTTTAACAATTTTTACTAAGGAATTAATTAACAATTACTAAACACTCTGCGGTACTTTTTAAAGTGGACACAAGAAGAACATAAATCCTTTAAGAAGCAAAGTAGTGAAGCACAAATGAATCACACAGCAGAAGAATGGGTTTGTAATTCATACCCACCCACCATTACAGAAGCCGGTTTTATAAATCTTTTCCCATCAGAGTACTTGTAAAATAAGTCTTATTCACTGTGAAGGAGGTAGAGTATTGCTGATTACTTTTCTTAAGATGTGTTTTGGTTCTAATTTGAATAATAATGACATACATTCACACACACACACACACACACACACACACACACACACAGGTGAGGGGGAGAGAGAGAGAGAGAACAATGTTACAGTGTTCTATTGAGACCAGGTAACATTCTTTAAATGATTTCCTTCCCCCTTTAGTGAATTCAAGCTATTTTTACAATTACTTGAGTCATTAAAGTTTGAGAACGTTGTTTTTGTTTCCTAAAATCATTCTCTATGCTGTTTTACTCAAGAAAAAATAGTATTATCAGTATGATGTTCCTTTGCTATTAGCTTGAGTAGATATTTTGTAAGCTCTATCAATTCTTGACCACAAGTAAATTATAAAATAATTTACAATAACACTTTGAATAGTTTGACACATTGTTCCATGATCTTTTATTTTTTTTTTTTCACCAGTATGACACTGTTCATGATTCAGTAAGTTGATAGAATTTTTAAGGAATATGTATCATTGGTAGCATTTTGCTTCAGTAAAATGTTTTTTTAACCTATTTGTTCACACTCTGATTTGGGCAAGCACTCTTCCTCCCAAATTTTAAACCCATTACATTTCAAGGGAAATTTAATTCATATATATTCATTATATTTACACTTGGCTTATTTAAATGGTGTTTTGTAAGAGCTCTGTGAAGTCCAAGAAGTCAATAATCAGTTTATAAAATATTTTAAATTTCCTTTACATTGAACCAGGTTGGCAAATTTTGTTACAAATAATAAAAGTAAATACAAGTTCATGAATGTTCCTTAAAATGCAATATTTTATAGCACTCATTATATTTGAACAATGTATATATACTTATTATTGCCAAATAGATGACAATAATCTGCAATTAGTTGCCACCCAAGCATTCACTCTGAGGGCTGTGCTGTAACACAGTTAAAGGAAATCATCGAGATCAATCTAAGGTGTGAATCACCTGTTTTCAGTCTTGATGACCAAGCTAGCTACAGAAAGGAAACATACTCTTCTGCAGGTAGCTGGCTGTACTATTTCTTAGCCCTCCTGTTCACTAACTGTGACCTTGGATAGACCACTTAGCTTATTTCTTCCACAACTCTCATTTTCTTTTAACCTAAAACAAAAAAAGAGTGACAACATAGAAACAATTTTGTAGGTTTAAAGTGAGGAATAGGTAAAATAATACGTGTAAAATATAAAACTCTCAGCCGGGCTCGGTGGCTCAGCCTGTAATCCTGCGCCTTTGGGAGGCTGAGATGAGTGGATTGCCTGAGCCCGCGGGTTCGAGACCCGCCTGGGCAAGCGAGACCTCATCTCTACAATAAATCAAAAAATTAGCCGGGCGTGGTAGCACGCGCCTGTAGTTCCAGCTACTTGGAAGCTGAGGCGGAAGGATCGCCGGAGCCCAGCAGGTCGAGGCTGCGGTGGCCGGAAGCAGCCACTGCACTCCAGTCTGGGTGACAGAGTGAGACTCCGACTCAAATAAATAAATAAATAAATAAATAAAAATAAAAATAAAAATAAAACTCTCAGAAGTGGCTCTGCATACTGTACGTACTCAATAATAAAAATGATAACTATATGCATTTGACTTGAGTTCACCTACAATAACAGATTTACCTAAACAACTTCATTACTTACATACCATGTTTATTATTTTTTTAAATGATTCTGTATTCTTACATTGTAAAACAATGTGACAAAAAATAAACTACAGTCAAGGCAAAAAAGTAAAGCTTTCTGGTTTTTGTTTATAGCATTGGTTGATAACAAGAATACTGGACTAGGAAAAGGCAAGCATTCCCATTCTCTGTACTATTAGCTATATGAGTAAAGGTAAGTTACTTAACCTTGCTGGATTCAACTTCAACTGCAAAATGATGTGACTAGACTAAATAATCTCAGACTTCTCCAAACTTTTGAATAGAATGTAATCTACTGTTTACCTCAGCATTGAAATAGGCTCAAAATCAATCATGAAAATTAACTAATGATAATTATTTTTCCACGTATATTTAGAGGGACACCATAATTTGCTTAAGCTTTAACAAGATGCCTGAATACACACCACATGTGTATTTTTAAAGTGTATATTTATTCATCTATGTTTAAACTTCAATCACCATCAAGGTACTTTCCATTTGATGCAGTACCATCTACTGAGACACTTTTTCCACTGCTCAAAACAGTTCTATCAATTTCAATACCATTTAGTGCTTCTGCCATTTTTTGTTGTTTGACCTCTTCAACATCAACAAAACATTTCCCTTTGTTGATTTTTTTTATCTGAGAAAAAAAGACAGACAGAGAGAGAGAGCGAGAGAGAGAGAAAGAGAGAGAGAGAGAGAGAAAGACAGAGAGAGAAAGCAACTCAGGGTGAGACTGGGGGTGTAGGGAAGATAGGGCATGGGGATCTTGCCGTTTTGGGTCAAAAACTGCTGAACACTCATAGCCGTGTGGTAAAGTGTGCTCATAAATTACCCATCATGAAATAGGCAAGTGCATTGACAGAATATCCAAAAAAATTCACTAAAGCCTAATGCGGCCTTTCAAATGCTAGCTAATACACTGATGCTGATGGGTTCTGAGAACATTCACCTAGCAGGGGAAGCCTGTACTACGAGGGGCCTGCCCTCCAAAGAATAATTTCATGTTTTTTAGGGGGTACCTCCTTGTATAGTGAGTAGACTCATTTTTGTCTGCCATCAAACATTTATTCAGTCACTTATTCATTCAAAACATTATTCAATGCCAAGTTCAATGCTAGGCACTGGAGAGGCAAGTGTGAACTTGACTAACTATTCCTCTTCATTTTCTAGAATGAGATGAAAAGCTATAAAGAAGTGACTTAACTAATCCATATATATGGATATTTTCTATTATACATTCATGTTTTCAAGAATTAGAAATACAAAATGATAACCAAATAAGTATAATTCCAAGTATTTACAATAACCAGGTTGGAAGACTTTGTGTCATATTAATCCATTTTGTTTTTGCCTTTTCTAACCTTTAATTCAGAAAAACTTCAAAAAAGTTGGTATATTTTTGTTATCCATTAGAACATGGGTTAGAGAGATTCAATGCAATATAATTTCTTCTGTTGTATTGATAGTTCCTTATTTATGTTGTATTAATTTTTCAATTTATGTGTTTTTCTTTTAGAACAATTTTTGTTTCAGAAAATAGTTTATGTCAGTTTATATATGAATATATATGCTAAAAAAGAAAATATTTTAAACCAGATCTATTATTTGTGATATTTTATCCCTATGAGTCTTAGCTTCATTATTATAAAATAAAGGGATTATTGTAATGTACATGTTGTCTAAGAATTACTTATGTAATTTTTACCCTATGATTTTGTACAATCTATTTTTTATTTATTTAAATGTACATATATGTGCATATATATATAATATATAATGAAGTTGTCTTAATATGAAGTTTGAATCAGTAATTTTTTTTAGCAGCATTTATAATTTTTTACTTTTTATCTAAAAGATGTGGGGTACAATTCAGGGTTAGGTATACAAGTGGTCATTGTAAAGGCAAAGTTTGGGTCTCCCTTTGGTCCCCACTTCACCTGATTTGAGATCAAGTACCCTTATTGATGCTATGTGCCCTTCCTCCCCTGGCAGTGTCCCACTATTGCCAATCCCTTTCTTATAGTATTATGGTAAATACTCAGGGTCTGCTTATGAGTGAACATGTATTACTCAGCTATTTGTTTCTGTGATAAGTCACTGAATATTATAGTCTCTAAATCCATCCAAATTGCTACGAAGTCCATATGTTTGTCCTTCTTTATGGCTGTGTAATATTCCATCATATATATGTACCACATTTTTTTATCCAGTCTAGTTTTGATGGGCAACATGGGTGATCCACATTTAAACTGATTCTTTATAAATTTTTCACAAAGCACATTTTGAAACAAAAACAATATTTGATACCAGAAAAACAATACGATCTTTTAGAGAGGTGAATATGGCTTCAGTTTTACAGAACATTTTAACACTGATTGCGGAAATTGACCTATTCACCTTTATGTATACAACTATTACAATAGTTTAATACAACTATTCAATTTCAGGATTCTGACAATAAATTTGACCTTCCAACATTAGTAAGATTTAAAAACTTGTATTAATTCTATTAAAGTAATAGCTACTGGAATGGAGGGGAATGCAGCAATAATTAAATTTTTATTATAAAATTTTCTATTTATATTATAAAAGTTATCTTTGATATGTACAATTATTTTTGTACATTAGTGAAATATCAACTTTACCTGAATTGTAAAAATGTTGCTTACATACTCAGAAGAAAAAGTCATAGCAAATACATAGATTTCTTCACTGGGTAAACTGAAAAGTTTTACTTCAAATGCTATTTTCTTTTAAGCCTCATGTTATCTCAGAGCATGTCACATGCTGTACTTAAAAGCTGAAGTAGAGCAAAGAAGAATTTAACTCATGATGGCTTATTACTTTGAGTTCTATTTAGTAATTTTAAACAAACCAAAACTAAAGTTGATCACTTGGTTTTCTTTAAGAATCATTAGTGGCTATTTGTCTATCTACCTCTACTACATTTCACACATGAAAAAGATTAATACAATGTGTAATGCCATTCTTTTCTATGTTAGCCTTTCAACTTTTGATGCCTTTACTCAAAAATCTCCCAAAAAGCTTAAAATACATGATTTTGGAGAGATCCAAGTGAGAAATTCTAGGCTGTCAGTGGATAACTTCTGCTCCAAAATAGAAACGATTGTGACTCATTTCAGAAAGCAATTTTCACTGCCTCGCCAATATCTGTTTATAAAAGAAAATCCAGATAATGTGGGTTTAACCCACATTCAGTTTCAAAGAGATACTATTTAAGAATTGAAAATTTTTTGACAATTTTTATCAGTCTCTTTATATACATTTAGTTCAATTTAATTACAATTAAGTGAATGTAATATGTTAGACAGAGTAAAAAGTCTATAATCTTATCTCAAAGCACCCACAATTAAGCATAGGAAACAGAAATAGAATTCTCTCTCTCTGTCTTTCTCTCTCTCTCTCTCTCTCTCTCTCTCATTTTTTTATTTTTTGAGTTAGAGTCTCACTTCGTGGCCCAGGCTGAAGCACAGTTGCACACTCATGGCCACCGCAGCCTCAGACTGCTGGACTCAGGTGATCCTTCCACGTCAGTTTCCAAGTAGCTGGGACTACAGGTGGGCACCACTATGCCCAGCTAATTTTTTAAATTTATTTTAGAGATGTGGTCTCACCAAGTTGCCCAGGCTGGACTCGAACCCGTTGGCTCAGGCAATCCTCTCATCTCGACCTTCCAAAGTGCTGGGATTATAAGCATGAACCACCATGCCCAGGCAACCAATTTCTTTCTTACTATCCCTATGGCATGGTTTCCTTCCCTAGGCAATAAAATGCAACACTATAGCCACTCACTTGCTAACAATAGATATCCTGATCTTCTTGACTTTGTATCCCACAGGATTCTACACTTTTTAATTTACATGAATCTATCTCCTTTGCTCCTAAATCTGAGTTTCTCAATAATGTTACAGAAGAGTACACAATCCTGGAGAAAGGTGATGTCACAGTTCCCAATTCTCTGCTATATGCTAAACGCTGGGACCCCTCAAACACTCGATTTCAAGTAACACTAGCCAGTTAGTGCTTACCTTTGAAAGAAGTCTTTTAAAAAAAAAGAAAATGTACATTTTATATCTCCATATACAACTTTGCTAATCAATAAAAGTTTTTTATGCTGCCTTATCTCTTAAAACTTGAACTGATTTAAAATTATATTCTCTGTTATTGTACTTAGAGCTATACCTGCCCTGTCTTTTCTCCAACCTAGAAAGACTAGGTGTATCTTCTGCCCTTTAAGAATATTTCTGCATTTACTTTCTGTGATATACTCTCCCTATTCTTTTTAATTCTCTCAACAATAGCCTACCTTCTTTGAGAACAGAATCACATTTGGTCATGATAAGTGTGAAAAAAAAATGATCAACCATCACTCTAGTTTCTAGTTCCATGAGTTCAACCTTTCTAAATTGCACATGTAAGTGAGATCATGTGGCGTTTGTCTTCCTATGCCTGACCTTTTTCACTTAATATAATGACTTCTGGGTTTATCCATGTTGTCACAAATTATAGCCTTTTTTTAAGACTGTGATTGTCAGATACTGTGGGAGTTGGAAAATTGGGTAGATGGTCAAAGAATACAAAATTTCAGTTAGACAGGAGAAATAATTTCATGAGATCTATTGTACACCATCACTACAGTTAATAACAATTATGTTGTATACTTGAAATTTGCTAATATAGTAGATTTTAAATGGCTTATCACATTTTTAAAAAGCATGGGAAAAAGTGTGTTTATATAATTAGCCTGATATAGCCATTTCACAATGTGTACATACATTGATACATTGTATCGACTTTAAAATGACTGACCAAAGGTATCTGGTACTCAACTTTCCCCCAAGAAAGAGTCAAAATAGCAAGTGGATAATTATACTTAGAACAGATCTCCAAAGAGAAAATGCTAGAATTGAACAGAGTAGTGACAGAAAACACCTAAGGCAAGAAATGATAGGGAAGTGGAAGACCTGCTTGGCCAGTATTGGGCAGGAACCTGGAAAGGGCTTCACAATGTGGGTAAAGAGTGAGTAACCCTCAGTAGTTCACATTGCCACCCAGGACTCCTGTAATCCTAGCCACAAACAACTCTATACTGAAATACAAATAATACCATTAAAAAGTGGGCAAGTGACATGAATAGACATTTCTCAAAAGAGGGAATACAAATGACCAACTAGTATGTATATTTTTAAATGCCTAATATCACTAATCAGCAAAAAAATGCAAATCAAAATGACAATGAAATATTTTACTAAGAAATATCTTACCCCAGTTGGAATGGTTATTATCAGAAAGACAGAAATAATGGATGCTGGTGAGAATACACAAACAAAAAAAAGGGGGGGAACTTTTATATTCTGTTGGTGGGGATGTAAATAGGACTGCCATTATAGAAAACAGTATAAAGATTATTTAAAAACCTAAAAATGGTATAACACATGAACCAGTAATCCTACTATTGGGTATTTATTCCATGAAAAAAAAAATCAGTATATTAAAATGATATCTGCATTCCCACATGTACTGTGGCACTATTCACAATAATCAAGATATGAAATCAACCTAAGTACCCATCAATGAATGAGTTAATTTTTAAAATGTAGTATATCTGCACAACTGAATGATATTAGGCCAAAAAGAAGAATGAAATTATTTCA
>CAUYQG010256381.1:0-27563 GCA_963574415.1 Tarsius wallacei
CTGAGGCGGAAGGATCGCCGGAGCCCAGCAGGTCGAGGCTGTGGTGGCCGGGAGTGGCCACTGCACTCCAGTCTGGGTGACAGAGTGAGACTCCAACTCACACACACACACACACAAAAAGGGTGGCTTGTAGTGTAGATGAGTGATTATGAGAGCTCTACTAAAGTAATACAGAGGAGTTTGAATACAGTAGCTGGATTTGAGAGAGATTTGAGAAGGGAAATCAACATGGCTTGGGAACTGGATATAGGATTGGATGGTGGAGCTGAGTGCGGTTGAACAGTTGGAAGGGTGGCAAGATTATGTATTGAGCTTGGAAATGCCGGGAGAAGGAGGTTTTGGGACAGTGAGGTAGGATAAGAGCTCAATTTTGTGCTACTGACTTTAACGTGCCTGTGAGACTTCTGTGACTAGCAGGTATTTCGATAAATGGGTCTGGAGCAAGATTAGTTTAGGAATAGATTGCCTGTATGGCAGCCAATTGAAGCTGTTAGGAAAGATGAGACTGTTTTGGGTGAGAATGTAAAAACCAGAACATAAGCCTAGGACAGAATCCTGAGGAACTCTGACATTTAGCATTTGGATAACAATGGCTAAAAATACAACATATGTATTAGTGTCAGGCATCATTCTGAGTGCTTTGTACGTACCAAATAATTTAAATTGTACAGCATATCTATGAAGTAGATCTATTTCTTCTATTTTACAGATTCTAAACACAGAGGTGAGAGAAGTTAATGGAAAAATTGCTGGTAAATAAACAGCTGGAGAAATGGCTGAAAAATGGAAATTTATTGTTGTGAAAAAGAGATATTTGTAGAACAGGAGTCTGCCTTTATGTTGAAGGCTGCTGAGAAGTCACCCAAAATAAGAGCTCTAAGAGATCCATAGCTTTAAAGATGGGACATCAGCTAAAACAGTTCTGGTGGAATGGTAGAGACAGATTCCAGGTGATGAGAGCTGAAAAAATGGAGACTGAAACACTTCTGAAATTTGTCTTAGACTGGAGGGAAGTAGTTATCAGAGAGGAACTTACGATTTTTCTTCAGATTGGAGTTGACTAGGACTTTTAAAATGCTGATTTAAGCATCAACAGAGAGGGAGCAACTCTCTCTTAGAAGACATTAATGAGGGAATTAGAGAATAAGACTTATGAAGGCAGAATTGAATAGGATCCAGGGCACAGGTGAAAAGGACACTTCACCGTGTAAAGAAAGGAAGAATGAAAGGGTAGGTCCATGTTACGTGATGGAAGGTTGAGGTAGTTCCTGTCTGATTCCTGCTGTACTTGAATTACATTAATACCATTTGGGAGTGGATATGGAGGAGTATTTCTTTCTAATTTTATATCCCTCTGGAGACTACACTCTGGGTACGTTATCTGCCTGTTCTTGTTTCTGTAGCAGAAAACCCTTGCTAATGTTTTACTAGAAAATATATGGTTTAAACAAAATGTTTCGTTAGTTATAACACATAATAAAGCAAGCATCAATTTCTCAACTCAAATAGTACATTACCAACACTGTTGAAGCTTCTTTCTAGTATAGTACTTTCTCTTTCCTTTAACCATGACCCTGAACTTTTCACTTTTATTTTAATAGCACAAGTGTATTACCCTTAAATCTGTTAGAGTTGATTACCCTTAAATCTGTTAGAGTTGCTTTTTTGTACATTGTAATAAATAGTATTATGTTATATGTACTGCAGTTTGTCTTTTTCATTCCTTATGTTGAGGATTTTTTTTTTTTTTTTTTGAGTTGTGGTCTCTGTCTCCTAGGCTGGAGTGTCGTGGCATGATCACATGATCACAGCTCACAGCAGCCTTAACCTGGGCTAAGGAGATCCTTCCTTCTCAGCATCCTGAGTAGCTGGGGGCTATAGGTGCCTGCCACCATGCCCACCTAATTTTTTGTAGAGCTGTTTTGCTACATTGCCCAGGGTGGTCTCAAACTCCTGGGCTCAAGCAATCCGCCCACCTAGGCCTCCCAAAGTGCTGGGATGACAGGCATGAGCTGGAACCACAGGCATGCGCTATCATGCCTGGCTGATTTTTTGATTTATTGTAGAGACAAGGTCTCATCATGCTGCCAGGCTGGTCTCAGATCCCTGAGCTCAGGCATTCCTCTTGCCTCTGCCTCCCAAGTGCTGGGATTACAATATTTTAAAAAAATATTAATGCAGGTGCCTATATTTCATTTGTTTTTCTCTACTTAGTAGTGGTCTGTAAATAAATGGATGCTTGAGTTTGCAATTTTTTGGGTATTATGAACAATTCTGCTTAGACAAATCTTATGTGTTATTGAGACACAGGTGCAAGATTTTCAGGCTATATTCTTATCATTAGGCTGTTGGGTGTGCCCGTAGTTAACTTTATAGATAAAAATACCTGTTTTCCAAAATTATTTTACAGATTTTGTACTAATATTGATAGTACATAGAAGGTACTATTACTCTATAACTTTATACAAACTTTTTCTTTCTTTTTTTTTTTGAGTCAGAGTCTCACTCTATTGCCCAGGCTGGAGTGCAGTGGCATGCCACTGTCACCACAGCCTCAACTGCTGGGTTCAGGCAATCCTTCTGCTTCAGCCTTCCAAGTAGCTGGAACTACAGGCACGTGCCACCATGCCCAGCTAATTTTTTGGGTGAAGAGATATTGTAGAGAGAAGGTCTTGCCATGTTGCCCAGGCTAGTTTTGAACGCGTGGCTCAGACAATCCTCTCGCCTCTGGCTTCCAAAGTGTGGGAATTACAGGCATCAGCCACCATGCCCAGATCCTTTATAAAGACAGTATTATCAGACTATTTTTTTCAATAGCGTTATTGAACTATAATGTAAATGGCACAAAAATATAAGTGCACCTGTACACTTACAATGTAAGTGTACAGTTTAGTGATTTATAGTAAAGTAGAGTTTTACAACTATCACCATAATCAAACTAGAGTATTTCTATTACACCTGCCCCCAAAGTCCTCTCTTGTGCTCTGATGTGCTTTTTTTCTCTATAAATTTGTCTTTTTTGAATATTTCACGTGAAATAAAATATTTTGCGTCTGACTTCTTTCACTTAGCATGCTATTTTTGAGACTTATCTATTTAATATCATGTATCAGTATTCCATTTCTTTTTATTGCTGACTAGTATTCCATTGTATGGGTGTACCACATTTTGTTTAACCATTTATGGCTTGTTGGATATTTGGATTGTTTATATTTAGGGCTATTATGAGTAATGCTGCTATATATATGTGTGTGTGTGTGTATTTTTTTCCTTCCAAGTCGTTATGTGGACATATATTTTATTTCTTTTGAGTACATGCCTAGGAGTAGAATACTATACTATTTTAATTTTTGAGACTTTATAATATGTCTTTTTCTTGTTGGGCAAGTTCCCTGTCTTGTTCTGTTCCAGATTGGTCCTTTCTTCTTCCATATAGATTTGAGTTCCAGGAAAAGCCTACCTTTTTTCTAATTATCAGTTTTACTCATCTGTGAAATCTTAAAAAATTTGCTCCTTTAAACTTCCTGTAGGACATTGCTTGCTATTTCTGTTATAATATTTAATTTTTGCCTTTTATGGGTAATTATTTACAAGTCTTTTTTTCCACCCATCATGGCTCACCACAGCCTTGACCTCCTGGGCTCAGGTGATCCTTCTGCTTCAGCCTTCTGAGTAACTGGGACTACAGACATGCACCACTACGCCTGACTACATTTTTGATTTTTTGTGGAGACGAGGTTTTGCTATGTTGCCTTGGCTGGTCTCAAACTTCTTGGCTTAAGCAATCTTCCCATCTGGGTTACAGGCATGAGCCACTGTGCCTGGCCCTAAAATTTAATTTAGGTGTATTTATTTTTTTGAGTCAGGATGTTTGTCATTCAGGCTGGTGTACAGTGGCATAGTCACAGCTCACTACAGCTTTGACTTCCTGGGCTCAGGTGATCCTCCCACCTCAGCCTCCCAAGTAGCTGGGACCACAGGCATGTGCCACCATGCCTGGCTAATTTTTTTTTTTTTTTGGTTGAGATTAGGTCTTATTATGTTGCCTAAGCACATAATAACTCTGGGGCTCAAGCAGTCCTCCCATCTTGGCCTACCCAAGTGCTGAGATTACAGGTGTGAACAACCATACCTGGCCCTTAAAATTGAGTTTTTAAATATAACTTTCAATAACTTCTAATACTCTTTCTCCATACTTTTTCCTTAGATAGTACTTTTCTGGGTATGTATAGTAATTGTCTAGTTCATAAGGTCTTAAATCTCTTTTACTGTATTTAAGGAACACTTATTTTACATATCTATGCTTAAAAGGTCACAAAATTGATGTTTCCTTATCCTGTTTGGTAGGAAGCAGTAGAGAAATATGAAGAAGTGCTCCATAATTTGGAATTTGCCAAGGAGCTTCAGAAAACCTTTTCTGGACTGAGCCTAGATGTGAGTATGTTTTCTTTGGTTTTCCTGAAACTAGTTTAATGAATGATCTTGAAGAAAATGTCAGTTTGTTGTTGTGTAATAATGGTGTTCCATTACCATCCACTTAATTTCTGCTGACATTTTATTGGGGATGAGAACTGAGGATGACTACTGAAGAACTAGTATTTTTCAGATTTCTGTAGTCTCAGGGGAACAAATGGCGTCTGAATATGAGACATTGTGAATAGAGTATTAGTGTAATCTGTTAGAGTATCTAATGTGTGTTATTTTTTAAATGGAATTATAGAAATTATTGTAAAAAGGAATAAAAACTATTTTGATAGGTTTATTTATTAAAGATATTTTAGAATACAGGCTTGCACATTTATATAGTACAGACTTGTAAGTTTAGCTTTTGTTTTTTTTGGTTGGGAATCTCACTCTGTTGCTCAGGCTGGAGTGCAGTGGCATGATCAGGGCTACTGCAGCCTTGCATGTTGGGCTCAGGCAAGCCTGCCTCTGCTTTCCAAGTAGCTGGAACTATAGGCATGCACCACCATGTCTGGCTATTTATTTATTTATTTATTTTAGAGAGGAAGTCTCGCCATGTTGCCCAGGCTGGTCTCGAACCCCTGGGCTTAGTCATTCCTCTTGTCTCCCAAATACTGGTAATGGCATAAGCCACCATGTCTGGCCAAGTTTAGCATTATTTAACATATGAGGAAGCATAGAGTTGATACTTTTCTCGAAAGTATGGTAATTGCCTGGTGCAGTGGCTCATGCCTGTAATCCCAGTACTTTTGGGAGGCAGAGACAAGAGGATTGCCTGAGCTCAGGGGTTTGAGACCAGCCTGAGCAACTTGGCGAGACCTCGTCTCTACAGTAAATCAAAAAAATTAGTTGGGTGTGGTGATGTGTGCCTGTAGTTCCAACTACTTGGAAGGTTGAGGCAGAAAGATCACCTGAGTCCAGCGGGTCGAGGCTGCAGTGGCCATGAATGTGCCACTGTACTCTAGCCTGAGTGACAGAGTGAGACTCCTACTCAAATAAATAAATAAATAAATAAATAAAGCGTGAAAGTTATTATCAGGAAGATTTGTAATTCATGTTAAATAGAGTTAAGTCTGGCCTCACTACTTGTTAGGTTCTCTGTGTTAGCATTTCAGACCTTTATCTGACAAATTTAATAATAATTAATATGAAGTCTTAAGCATTTCTTAATGAAGTATCTTCACTGTTTCAGTATCTTAGCATTAGAAGGTCCTTTAACGGTCATGTTCTAATAATTGAGAACATTTTTTTTTTTGAGTTGGACTCTCATGCCGTCACCCAGACTGGAGTGCAGTGGCACACTCATGGCCACCTCAGTGTTGACCTGCTGGGTGCCGGCCATCCTCCCGCCTTAACACCAAGTAGCTGGAACTACAGGTGTGCGCTACCATGCCTGGCTAATTTTTTTTTTTATTTATTGTAAAGATGAGGTCTTGCCAAGTTGCCTGGGCTAGTCTTGAACCCGTGGCCTCTGGCAATCCACTTGCCTCGGCCTCCTGAAGTGCTGGGATTACAGGCTGAGCCACCAAGCCCGGCTGCGAACATTTTAAATAAACTCATTCCTGGGGTGGGAAGCATGCCTCATAAGAGAGTCTCTTTTATTTTATGATTCTTTATAGTGAACTAATATATTCTCCATTCCTCTGGTATCAAAAATTAAAGACATCTGCCATCTTAATTCTTGGTTAAGAACTAGAAGTATGGCTAGAGATATACTTTTATGATGCTTAAACTTTCCTATCTTCTCTGTTTGCTCAAAGTTACCCAAGCAAATTTTAGTTTTCCATTCTGGTATATGTTTTTCTAATATATGGTATTCTTTTCTTTTTAGATTAAAAAAAAAAAACTTCAAGCACCTGTGCTATTCCACTTGATTTTTATAACTCTAGGAAGTGGGTATAAATAGTCTCATTTTACGTTTTCTTTTTCCCTTCAAACTAAAGTTGGAAGCCTTTCTTTACAGCCCCATCATGTTCTTCTTCATCCTCGTGAGATGAGCTCCATCCCTTGGTAGGGAGTCATCATTGTATGTCGTGGTTTAGAAGATAAATTCTACATTCAGTACTGTTGGTTGAGAGTAGTTTACTTCTTATGTTCTCCATCTTTCCAAACTGGTCCTCAACTGGAAGAAGAGAAGAAAACTAACCTACCTTCCTAGTTTCCACCTAAATAAGAAGAAATAGGCTGTTGTCAGTGACTTTTCATGACAACAGACCATGATCGGGGAGACTTTCTTGATACTTGATTTTTATTCAGCAAAAATGTGAAGTTCCTTCATGTGTCAGGCTCTGGCTTGAGCATTAGTGATATTTTGGTGAGCAACAGATATGGTCCCTGTCATTCTGGGTACAGATGAATAAAATGGTAGCCATTTAGGTGATAAATACTTTGATAGGAGAAGTTCAGGGTGGCATGAGCCTGTAGGAACACCTAATCCAGCCTTGGGTGGTTGGCTGAAAAGAAATCTGAGATAATCACGTGCAATAATCCTGAGAAAATTACCCTGAGAATCAGTTGCCCTTCCCTGTACTGTGATTAAACTGTGTCCAAGAGAACCCGACTGTCTTGGAGAGATAGAAGTGCCACCTCCCTCCCCCTTTACGTTTCCCAAGCAGACACAGAATCCTGGAGTTTTGGTGTTATTGGTGCAGTCTATATGGAGGTCTTGGTAAAAGCTTTACTGAGCCTTTGCCATCTTGAGAAAATATGCTTGCCCACATAACCTTCAATCAGTCTGTTTTTCATTCTCAGTTTCTTTTTTTTTTTGAGTCAGGGTTTCACTGTGTCATGTCACTCAGGCTAAAGGTCATGATCATACCTCTCTGCAGCCTCAACCTTCTGGGATCAGGTGATCCTTCTGCCTCAACCTCTTGAATAGCTGGGACTATAGGTGTGTACCACCACACCTGGCCTCATTTTCAACATTTTAGCTTTGCTCATTATCTTTCTGTCCCTGGTGATAGCTTTTATGTTGCTTCCATACCCTCTAGAAAGGGATCAATTATATATATTTATTTTAAATAAATCTTTTTCTTGAGGTTACTCCCCTAATTTTAATCTGTTAGGATTCATGAATATTTCTTTTACAGTGTTTAAAATATTGATACCATATCAAAGTACTTTAACCCATCTATAGGAAAATCTTTTAGGGTTTTTTTTTTGTATTCTTTTTTTTTTTTGAGTTGGAATCTCATTCTGTCACCCAGACTGGAGTGCAGTGGTTGCTCCCGGCCACTGCAGCCTCAACCTGCTGGGCTCCGGCGATCCTTCAGCCTCCGCCTTCCAAGTAGCTGGAACTACAGGCACGCGCTACCACGCCCAGCTAATTTTTGATTTATTGTAGAGATGAGGTCTCACCAACTTTCCCAGGTGGGTCTCGAACCTGCGGGCTCAGGCAATCCACTCACCTTGGCCTCCCAAAGTACTGGGATTACAGGCTGAGCCACCGAGCCCGGCCTTTTTGTATTCTTTATACCTTAGGAAATATCCAATATGACAGAAACATTACAATCAGAAAAACTATGAGGGGAAAGGCCTTTTAGGCTTTTTGTTGGAAACAGATGGTACTTAGTTAAATAGTAAGCCTCTTCAGTAACTCATGTATTATGTTAGACTTTACGATATTATAATTTGTCCAGGTGTGGTGGCTCATGCCTGTAATCCTAGCACTTTGGGAGGCAGGATGAGAGAATTGCCTGAGCCTAGGGGTTTGAGGCCAGCCTGGGCAACTTGGCAAGACCTCATCTCTACAATAAATAAAAAAAATTAGCTGAGTGTAGTTTCAGCTAGTTGGAAGGCTGAGGTGGAAGGATCGCCTGAACCCAGGAGGTCAAGGCTACAGTGGCTGTGAGTGTGCCACTGCACTCCAGTCTGGGTGACAGAGTGAGACTCCAACTCAAAAAAAAAAAAGATATTATAATTTGGAGCTTTAGGATAGACCCAGGGCTACTCAATCTACATACTCATGTTGTGTAGTTAGGGAACACTTAAGTTTTGTTAGTTTTTCGTATCTGTTTTGTCAGCTAAATATTGGAGGATATAACTCCAGACTGATGGGGCAAACTATTGTTAAAAATATCTTTAATTTTACTTTTTTTTTTTTTTTAAAAAATGCTTGCTGTGGTTGACTTTTGGCAATACATTTGTAAGATACTGTATGTCTATTAACTTTTCAATTCCTTGTGTTTTAGCCAGTTGTTTGAAAACTGACCATTTTAGTTTAAATATTTTCCCCTGGAACAAAACAAAACCCCAAACTAAGATATTAAACAAAACAAAACAAAACCCTAAACTAAGATATTAAAATATTTGGCCTAAAAAAGGTTTAATGTACATAAATATGGAAGAGCAAAATTTTGTGAATAATAGAGACATCAGTGATTGCTTCTTATCATGGTTATATTAGAGATACTAGGGATAACCTGGATTTGGGAATCTATTTGGGCTCCTTTGGCTCTGGTTACCTGAGACAAACCAATTTATTACTTAGTGACTTATTTGACCCAAAAAGGAGACAAGAGTTAAACAAACTGATGGTTTGACAGTCATGAGATTTGCCATCTAATCTCAGCTATTTGAGGTTAGGCTTGGTAGAATATGTATTGCTAATATGGGATGGTGTGGAGTTGTCAACCTTAATTAACATTTGTTTTAACAGCTACTTAAAGCCCAGAAGAAGGCCCAGAGAAGGGAGCACATGCTAAAACTTGAGGCTGAGAAGAAAAAACTTCGAACTATACTTCAAGTTCAGTATGTATTACAGAACTTGACACAGGAACATGTACAAAAAGACTTCAAAGGGGGTTTGAATGGTGCAGTGTATTTGCCTTCAAAAGAACTTGACTACCTCATTAAGTTTTCAAAACTGACCTGCCCTGAAAGAAATGAAAACCTGAGGTAAGCTAATGAAAAGATTTTCCTGCTGTAAAACACGTGACACTTCTATCTAGCTTTTTAGTGTATTTATGTGTGTATATATACATATATATGTATACACACCATACATATATTTAGAGAGAGAGTGTTAGTAATTTACTAAGAGGACATTAATTTGATTCAGCATGGGAAACCTTGGCTGGCTCTGATTGTCTAGAAGGAATGAGAATTTGAGTGGTCTCATTTAACATGCTTCTTATTGTAACACTGATTTTTCAAGTAATGTCTGGTCATCAAATTTTAACCCTATATAAGTATTAACTATATTGATATATATTCCTGAAACTTTATTTTTTGTAATTTTTTCAGTCTTTGCCTTCTTATTCCTCCTATACTTAGGGGTAAATAAGATTTAGCTTGGCCGGTATCATTAAACTTTGAAAGTAAGAATTATTTGGTGTTCTTATTATGCCGTAACTACTGAGAAATACGATAATTTACAATACAAAACTTGCAAATTGAGGCTATCCAATTTTTTTCCCTTATAGCTGCCCACTTGCTATTTTTGTCTTGATGATGTGAATCAGCTAAGAGACAGATGCCTGTGCCTTTGCTTGTTAGATACAGGTTGTTCCAACTTTGTGTCTGTTGGCCATGCTAAAGTAGAGTCAGATTTCAACCATTATTAGAAATCAGCCTCTGATAGGAAGAAGCCTAATAAAACTTTTAGTTGCCTGTAAATAGCTATATGTCATTCTATTTCTCTGCTGATCATCTACTCCCTCATTGTTACTTTTATAGTTGCTTCCTTCTCCTACTTCACTTTTGTGGGTTCAGGGAATGTAGCTTGCTTTAATATATGAAATGTCAGCAAAGCATATTTTACAAAAGAAGCTGCTCTCTTTAAATTAAAGTCAAATGCAGCTCTTATGTTTCCACTCCACTGCGTTTTTCCATCTAGAGCATATACTTGATAACTAATGATACTGCATTGGCAGCTTTAAACTCTTTTTGGTTTATTTTTTAATAGTCATATTTGGTAAAATTCTTATTTTAGTTGTTTTGAGAAAAAAGTTGTACATTTAAAATCTACAAATAGGTATTTAGTCACTGTGTATAAATTTCAATTTTTTTATCTCCAAAAGGTAAAAAGAGAATGAACATTTGAATGTCTTGATTGTTATTGGGTTATATTGCATACATTGTACTGCTCCATATATATATATGTACTTCTAAAGCCACTTTGTTCTGCTGCTGCTTTTCCTTGTCAGTGTTGAAGACCAGATGGAGCAGTCATCCTTGTACTTTTGGGACCTTTTGGAAGGTAGTGAGAAAGCAGTGGTAGGAACGACATGTGAGTTTTCTCTATTCTGGACTTATGCAGTAAATACTAAACTTTATGTCTAGAAGTTTAGTATGCTATTGAGGGTCTAAAACTGTGTCAGTCCATCAGAACTTACATGTCTGACAATACTATATTCATTGGGAGAATGATCCCTTTGTTTAACTCTGTTAAAAGCAGCTATTGTATAATCCTAGTTTCCAAAATTTAGGGAGAGTTTTGAAGTGGAAAGTCAGTATGATTTGGGAACAGAGCTAAGTACTAGTGCTGGCTTCAATACTAGCTTGATCATTTTGGGGTTCATTTCTTTATTCTGCATGGTAATACTTGTTTTATTTAGGAATCTTAAATCTACACATTGTGGTATCAAAGCTTACCTACCAGAGCAGCCTAAGAGAATATGAGTAGTTTGACTTCAGAGTCTGTTGAAACATTGTCATTTGTTGATTTGAAAATGACCTGTAGAGAGAGTCCTTTTGGCTTCCTAAATAGCCTTTGGCCAAATGACCAAGTATAAATGGCTGAACATGAAGTACATAGCTTTATGTACTAGCTTGGAATAATGAAAGCTCACTAGAGGGTAGTAAACATTTTTGTTACCAGTGATTACTTGCTTTTCAAAATTTTCCAAGATCTGGAACTATCTCAAGATTTCTAAGTTTGTTCAAGTTTAAGTCACAATTAAACATTTATTTCCTGTTTAGAATGCAAAATGGTACTAAAATAGTTTAGAAAATAGTTTGGGAGTTTCTTAACAATGAAGAGTACACTTACCATACAGTCAAGCAATTGTACTTCTAGTACCTAAGATAAATGAAAATGTGTGTTGTACTTATAGATGAATGTTCATACTAGCTTTATTCAACTGATAAATTGATAAGCAAAATATGATGTATCCATACAGTTGCTTCTACTCATCAAGAAAAAAAGGAATGAACTATTGATACATGCAACAACATGGATGAATCTCAAAATAATTATGCTGAGTGAAAGAAGCCAGACATAAAATGAGTACATGTTGTATGATTTTATTTATATGAAACTCCAGAAAGGACATAACTAGAATGATAGCAGGTTTCCAATTGCCAGGAGGTCAGGGGAGAGGGTTAATTGCAAAAGGAGCATGAAGTAACTTTTGGGGTTGATGAAATGCTCTTTCATGGTTCTGGTGGTAACATGACTACATATCTGTAAAACTGTACACTTAAAATAGGTGAATTTTGTTTGCAAATTATACTTGAAAGCAGATTTTAAGAGAAGACAATCTGTCATGGTAATCCTATGAAGGAAATAATAGACTCAAATCAAGTGTGGAAATCTGCTTAGTTTGGGAATTATGTTTTTAGTAGATACTTAAAATGACTAGACCTGTTTGTAGTTTAGTGACTTTAACATCATTTTAAGATTTTTCTTGATCATTAAGTTATTGTGTGATAGGAGTGACTTATATAGGATAACTTGAGTATAACTTTTTTTTTTTGAGTTGGGGTCTTGCCCTGTCACCCAGACTAGAGTGCAGTGGCATAATCATGGCTCACTGCAGCCTCCAACTCTTGGGCTCAAGCTATCTTCCAGCTTCAGCCTTCTATGTAGCTGGGACTACATAGCACACACCACCATACTTGGCTAAGATTTTATTTATTTTTTAAAGTTTTTGGAGATGGGAATCTCATTATATTGCTCAGGGAGGTTTTGAACTCCTGGCCTCGAGTGATCCTTCCACCTCAGCCTCCCAAATCACTGGGTTTACAAGCATAAGAAGAATAAAATTTTAATCATGAATTTTGTACCTTAAAGATATTTCAGAGATTGTCCAAGATAGGATTTTGTAATAAAGTAGTATTAGTTATTAATCTAATAGAGATTTCCAAGATAGGACTTTCAAACCCTATCTACTAGAAAACCCTATAAAGTAGATAGGGTTATGTTTGAGGAACAGTCTTTTCCTTCTTTAATGCCTTCATTACTTGGAGGAAGATTGAGTAGTTGCTAGTTGTGATGACTTGAGAGTAGATGGGAAGAATGACTTGTTTCTCAACTCAGGGAATACATGTGTGTTTTTGTGACGTTAAATTAGAGTCTTTGATTGGAGTCTCTGAATTTTAGTTATATTTCAAATGGTGAAAATGGAGGTCCAGTGAAACTTAAGTTACTTACTGAACTGTGAGATTCTGATCTTTAAGATTTATATTGATTCAGCATAAAATAAAGATGGACTGCATGTTTACTTTTCATGGTACTGACAAGTTCTTCAGTCCCCAAAATGTAAACTGTTGTAATGACATACTATAACTAGGATAAAAAATTAGGATTTCTATTCCTAGTAATTTTCGGTGAACTATCAGGTTATGTGATAACTGTCTTAATCACTCTTTCTTAGACAAACACTTGAAAGATCTACTGTCTAAATTGCTGAACTCAGGCTATTTTGAAAGTATCCCAGTTCCCAAAACTGCCAGGGAAAAAGAAGCACCAGTGGAGGAAGAAATGCTAATACAATCAGAGAAGAAAAAGCAATTTTTGAAGACGGAATCTGTCAAAGAGTCAGGTTTGTTGTGATCTCTGAAATTCTTTATAGTTGTTGCACATTTTAACACCCAAAGTGAATCATATATTGTGCAATGATTGCCTTATTTTAATTTGTTAGGGTCTATGTGCACGTTATTGTAGGATAGGCCTAGGTTTCTAAAACATCTCTAGGCTTTATTGCTGTGATTTACAGAGGGACCTTTGTAGAGAGTACATTGGTTAAAATGAGACATTTATGGAATTTGAATGAACCCTCTGTTAAACGACTAGTAGGATAATTCTGTTTAAAACCGTTGTTTAAGATGTGAGTTACAGTAGAATCCAATACTAGTAGAATGAGAATGTAAATAAGATCAAAATCTTGATTCAGGAAAAAAATTGTGAAAATTAGTAAAGGAAATATACTTTTCAAATTACCATTTTCTTGGGGAAGAAATATTTTGAGCAAGTGTCACTTTTGTTTCCTGAAGTTGAATTTATTAAAGAAATACCTCTTTGAAGCTGGGCTTGGTGGCTCAGCCTATTATCCCACGCTTTGGGAGGCTGAGGTGAGTGGATTGCCTGAGCCGCGGGTTTGAGACCCGCCTGGGCAACTTGGCGAGATCTCATCTCTACAATAAATAAATCAAAAATTAGCCGGGCGTGGTAGCGTGCGCCTGTAGTTCCAGCTCCGTGGAAGGCTGAGGCAAAAGGATTGCCGGAGCCCAGCAGGTCGAGGCTGTAGTGGCCGGGAGCGGCCACTGCATTCCAGTCTGGGTGACAGAGTGAGACTCCAACTCAAAAAAAAAAGAAATACCTCTTTGAAAGAGGTAGTCCAGGCAGGGTTCTGGTAGCCACAAGCAAGAGTCATATTGCTTTCCATGTTTATTTTTTTTGCTTCTTACTACTAACTCTGATGCTTCAGTATCTTCACTTTCTTACCTTCTCCTAGCCTTAAAGGGGCTTGTAAGCGGTTTGTAAGCTGAGATTACTAATTTTTTTTATCCCATGGGGCTTGAGCTGTAATTTTAACCTGAAAAAAGCTGTGTTTGTGGGTAAGAGGAGATAGTCTTATTTTCAATCAGAAATGAGTTTTTAACTAAAACTTGGTTTTCGTTAAGTGTCTTAAATAAGGAGAGCTACTCGCTTTAGCTAGCCTCAGATCGTATGCTTTTGACCAGCAAGCAATAGTTAGAATTACTCTTGCCATCAGTATACTTAATTGTACTTTTTCTGTTACTCTTATGAGTCTTTTGGAGTATGTCGCTGGAATGAATTGTAGTTGTGATCTGTCTAAAAACGTAGTTTAACTAGTATTTATTTAAATTATTTTTATCTTCCCAGAGTCTCTTATGGAACTTGCACAGCCAGAGATACAACCACAAGAGGTAAGATGCTGAAAGGTAATTTGCTGATGTTGATTTTTCATACTTTTGTGCAGGGTGTGGTGAGAAGCCGAGGCTCTGGAGCCAGACTGCTTGAGCTGGAGCCCTGGTTCTACAGCTTACTAGCTTAGTGACTTTGGGCATGATATCTAGCCCAACTGTGTCTGTTATCCTCATTTATAGAATGGGGGATAATAATAATGAGTACCTCGTGAGGGTTTTGTGAGGCTTAAAGAGGCTAATCCAATTTGTAAATTACTTAGAATTTGGCATGGTACACAATAAGTGCCCAAGTATTAGGTGTTTTTGGCTCCTGTGCTAAAATTTAAAGATGTGCAGGATTTTGCTGTCTTCAGGATTTACTCACATTGATAGCAGAAAGTGTATCTGTTCTCTTTCTGAAGTGACCTTGAAGTTAATTGAACTCCATGAAATTCATGGAAGTTAAAAAGAATGGGAGATGCAAAAACACATTATGTTACATGAGGGACTAAAGAGAAGACTGGTAATTTAGGAAATGTAAGGGTGAACTCACACAGTTTAACTTTGTGTTGTTGATGGGAACTAGGGTTCTAAGACTGACAAGGCAGAAGAGTCTTGGTAAAAAAAAAAAGCCTGAATCAAGCAAATTTGGTACCATGATACGCAGTTCTTGCCATTGTTAGGCGAGTCAAACAGAAATTGCTACTTTTGAAGTATCAAAGTTTACATTTTTGTTAACTGAGGAAAATGGAATGGACAAAGTTATAGGACAGTCTTGTCTTTTTGTTTGTTTGTTTTAGTTGGAGTCTCACTGTGTAGCCCAGGCTGGAGTGCAGTGGCATGCTCAAGGTCACTGCAGTCTTGACCTGCTGGGTTCAGGTGATCCTTCCACCTCAGCCTTACAGGTAGCTGAAACCACAGGGATGCGCCACCATGCCCGGCTAATTTTTCAATTAATTTTAGAGACAAAGTCTCACCAAATTGCCCAGGCTGATCTCGAATCCCTGGACTCAGGCAATCATCATGCCTCCGCCAAAGTGCTGGGATTACAGGTGTGAGCCACCGTGCCTGGCTTAGGACAGTCTTTTCAAGCAGCATCAGGACAGAAGTTTCATGTTAGCACAGTACCTTAGACCAGGAGGCTTAGGAATACTAATAAAGTTGAATATGCCCTTCACAGTCTTCTGTGAATCTTGTAACTTTAAGCACATTGTTTTTCTGATCTAGTTTCTTAACAGACGCTATATGACGGAAGTAGATTATTCAAACAAACAAGAGGAAGAGCAATCTTGGGAAGCAGATTATGCTAGAAAACCAAATCTCTCCAAATGTTGGGATGTGCTTACTAAGCCAGATGGTCAGGAGAAGAAACAAGAATCCTTTAAGTCCTGGGAGTCTCCTGGTAAGCACCAGGAGGTATCAAAACCTACAGTTTCCTTAGAACAGAGGAAACAAGAAATTTCAAAACTCAGGTCTACTCTGCCAGAAGAGCAGAAGAAGCAGGACATTTCCAAATCCAAGCCACCTCCTAGCCAATGGAAGCAAGAAACTCCTAAATCTAAAGTAGGATACATTCATGAGGAACAGAAGAAGCAGGAGACACCAAAGCCTTGGCCAGTTCAGCTGCAGAAAGAACAGGATCCAAAGAAGCAAACGCCAAAGTCTTGGATACCTTCTATGCAGAAGGAACAGAACATCACCAAGTCTTGGACCACTCCCATGTGTGAAGAAGAGGATTCAAAACAGCCAGAGACTCCAAAATCCTGGGAAAACAATATTGAGAATCAAAAACACTCTTTAGCATCACAGTCACAGATTTCTCCAAAGTCCTGGGGAGTAGCTACGACAAGCCTCATACCAAATGACCAGCTCCTGCCTAGGAAGTTTAATTCAGAGCCCAAAGATGTGAGTTGATATCTGTCAGTCTGCGTCTGTCAATGTAGGCATAAATACGGAATTGTAGTAATGACTTTTTAGTTTTCTGTTGAAAACAACAAAACCCATGTTAAATTAATGTATACAATATCTCACTAAACTCTTTAATGGGTAGATTTGTTGTTTTCCCTAGAAAATTGGAAGTTAGCTTAGTTTGTTTTTGAGCCTAGCCTGAGATGGCATTTCCATAATTATAAAATGTTGTTTTGCTTGGCACAGTGGTTCACGCCTGTAATCCCAGCTCTTTGGGTGGTTGAGGCGAAAGGATTGCCTGAATCCAGGGGTTTGAGACCAGCCTGGGCAATTTGGCAAGACCTTATCTCTACAATAAGTTAAAAAAAAATTAGCTGGGCATGGTGGCACGTGCCTGTAGTTCCGGCTATTTGGAAGACTGAGGTGGAAGGATTGTCTGAGTCCAGAAGGTCAAGGCTACAGAAGCCATGATCATGTAACTATATTCTGGACTGGGCGACAGAGTGTGACTCTGACTCAAAAAAAAAAAAAAAAATTTTAATGCCAAAATTTTAGCGACATGGTATCACATAAAAATGGTGGATAGTTCATACAAGACCATAATGTGAACAAATAATGTAAATGCTTGTCACAGGATGAGAATGTGTTGTACTGTATTTTGCTTGTTGTCTTCTACCTGCCACATGAGTGACTTTTTCTGACAGAAGTTAAATTTTTCTATATTTTGCTTCTTTTACTCATTTATAGTCACTCATGAAGAAAGCACAGGGTAGTTGTAGATATTCCAGTAGTTGGGAGAGGATTTGAACTAATTCTCTATTGCCGTTCCAAAACGACTTTTCTAGAGATTAAAAGCTATAGACATTAAATATTTTGTAGTTAGGTTTTGGAGTATGAGCTTTAGTTCAAAAATAAGACCACATTTTGATAATGATAAATAACCTATTTCAGGAAGGTAGGTTTGTAATGAATAATCCTTGGATACAGTGCTCTGCTAGTATTGCTAAATTAGACATTGCTTATATACTACAATTTATAGTGCACACTTGTGACCACCTTGTTTGCTAAGAAATGTGAACTCATCCTCCCAATGTTCTTCATTTCTGCGTAGTAAACTTCCTTGCACTTCTGTGCCATTTTAGCCAAAGACCTTCTGATAAATGGTCCTTTAATAGTGTGGAAAACATTTTACTTTGGGGGAGCAAAGTAAATGTTTGCGCATTTTATACATTACTCTTCGCTCAATTCTACCTTATGAGAAGAGAACTTTAGAGTTGTCTTCTTTTGTTTTCCTTTTTTCCTCTGTTCAAGTGCTGATATTAATTTTAGATTTGTATTGACCCTATAGATTTATAGACTTATTTTGTTAATCAGATATGACACAAGAGTAGTTATAATATACCTTTTGGGAACTCTTTATTTATTTTTAGAGACAGGGTCTTGCTTTGTCACTGAGGGAGGAGTACAGTGGTGCAATAATAGTTCACTGCAGCCTCCAACTAGTGGGCTCAAGCAGTCCTCCACCTCAGCCTCCTTTGTAGCTAGAACTACAGGTACATGCTGCCCTACTAGTTAATTTGAAAAAATGTTTTTTTGTAGATGGGGTCTTTCTGTGTTGCCTGAACTGGTCTCAAACTCTTGGCCTTAAGTAATCCTCTGCCTCAGCTTCCCAAAATGCTGCAGTTACAGGCATGAGCCACTGTGCCCAGTCGAGAAACTTATATTTAAATACCCAATTTAGTACCTTAATAAAACTTTTTTTAAAAACCTGCTTTAAAATTCCACTAAGTACAGCAATGCTGAACCTTTACCATGCCAGAATATTGATATACTGTTTGTTGAATAGGATTTGAAATCAGGGTTGCTTAGTTGGAAAGGTCAAAATTCATTTTAATTTGCTTTTGTGGCACAGACAACATTATATTGAAGTTGTAGGATTTTTCAGTGACCGAGAAGACAGTTCTATGTGTAATACCGTATTTGTCTGTCTGTCTTGCAATCTCAGCTGCATGACTAAGTATGGTCAAGTGCAAAATAGAATCCAAAGTCAAAAGACTAGATAACATGAAATTAATCACTAATGCTCATACTTTTCTCCTAAAAAAGCACTTTGTACATTCTTTTAGGATCTGTTAACTCTTATCTGGTACCTTTGACAAGCTTAGCTGTTTGACTTCTCGGTGACTTAGAAGGTGAAGAAGAGGAGCTGTAAACTGTAAATTGGTCTAATTCGGTATCTGCAGAGGTTTTAAGTTCCTTAGCATGAGGGCTAACCACCTTATGGATATCAGTAGCCTCAAGATTGTGTGCACTTTATAATAAAATAGAATGTATTCCCTCAATTTTAGGATGTGTGTGTTTGTGTATTTTTATATGTATTTACATCTTGATTTCTGAAATCAGATACATATTAAAAATGGGATGTGTATTTAATGTGGTAGTAGTAATAATTTTTGTCCTGGAAAAAATAAATCTTGGCTGTGTCTCATAGTCAGTGGCATCTTATCATAGAGGACATATGGTAACTGATGTCTGTAATAAAGGCACTCTTAACAAGGAAGTTTTGTTATTCTGGATCTTCCATTTAAAAGGGATATGTTTTATGTTTGAGAAAGAGTTTCATTAAGTTGCGAAGGGGAAACACTATTTAAAGTTTGCTTATATTATTTAGAAGGTGTATTTGTGAGTAACTTATTTACCTGTGATAAATTTGATAAGTGAAAATTGTTGTTTCGATTTCTGTAAGATGTAACGATGAGCTATATGTCCTGGATTAGGCTACTGAATTTGAATTTCACTTTTACACATTGTGGGTTTATCTTGTAGGTGCCTAAACCTATGCATCAAGCAGTAGGTTCTTCCTCTACGCTTCCGAAGGATCCAGTATTGAGGAAAGAAAAACTGCAGGATCTGATGACTCAGATTCAAGGAACTTGTAACTTTATGCAAGTATGAGTCATTTTTTAAAAGAATCTTAAATGGTATTCATGAGGCTTCTGATCTGAAGCATTACAGTAAAATTGTTAATAGTATAGATTCTGCTGTCCAGAAGGGGTCCAAATCCTGATTCTGCTGCTTGCTGGCTCTGAGGGTTTAGGCAAATAACTTGACTCTCTGCTTCAGTTTCTTTATTTGACAAATAAGTATAATAGTTCCTATTTCCTAAGTTTGTTATGAATTAAAAAAAAGAATTAAATATGTAAAAAGGTTAAGTTGCTCAATATTACTATTGCTGTAGATCATCAGTGGTTTCCACTAGGACTGTGAGAAGCTGCTCTATGCTTGGTGTTCTGTTAGGTACCATTTTGTATAGGAAATAAGACATTTATTGCCTTCAAGGAATTTATGTTCCAGTTGTAGAAGATTATAAACTTGTGTTTAATCAATAGTTAAATGCTAAATTGTGTGATATAATGTTTAATTAAATTTTGCGATACAGACCCTTAACAGATTTTCAAGAGTAATACGGTATTACTAAGGGTTGAAGTAGTCAAATAAAATATTTTTATTTAGTAAAAAGAACTTGAACTTTGTATATAGGCCTGTGCTTAAGTCCTAGTCCTATCTCTTCCCAGCTATTTAGCCTCTAACCCTCTACCTATTTAAAAATTGAAGGAATTGCCTACCCTTTCAGATCATTTGATGATAAAAGAAAGAATTAAAATGCTCACTGCTAGTGTGTAGTTTAAATATGCAAAATGTTGGAAACTTTGCTGGGAGAATCAAGATAAGCAAATAGAGAATGGTTTCTCATCATGAATGTGTTTTAACAGCATGAGCTAGTAAGTGGTTGAGATAAAACAGACATTCTCATTGGTTAGGTATCATAAAAATGAAGGTTCAAATTAGGGTAGGATTAATGGTTATGTTTAACGTCTCAGGTGTGGAGTTTCTTTCCACATTAGACCTTAGAATTACTATTGTAGTTTTAATGCTTGACACAGCCTTAAGGTTTGGCAGTTACTGTAGATTCTTAATGATTTCTTTTTCTATAAAGACCAAGTTTTTAACATTTTAAGATAGTTATTAGCTAGATATCTTTAGCTGATAAACTGTAGGCAACATCATGAATAATTGGTAATAGCTTATCAATGAATAATCTTTGTTTCTACTCATTATTTAAAATCTTATATTTAGGAGTCAGTTCTGGAATTTGACAAACCTTCAAGTGCAATTCCATCATCACAACCGCCTTTAGCTGCTCCAGGTAGCCCAGTAGGTATGTAATCATTCTAAAGACTTAGGGCAGACACGTTTAGAGCTAACAATTGTTTTTTAAAATTTGTTTGTTTGCTTGTTTTTAACAAATGATTTTACTCTGGGTGTCTTAAGAGTTAAACTATATTTGAGTGATAATTTATTCTGTCTCCATTCGTTATCAAAGTTGTGAGTAAATTACCAGTAGGACATTAGTGTACTTAACTGAGCTATTTGTGCTTTTTGGCAAAAGTCTCTGGATGGGTGAATGGAAGTGTCCAATAGCTGTTTTTGTAATTTTTTATGTTGTTTTTGGGGTAAATTCTGACTAGCACTTGATTGACTCCTTTGACCTCTACACTAGTGTTGAGGCTTTTGGACCCTAACTATGAGATTACCTCAGTGATGGTGGAGAAAAGTAATTCACACAGTAACTAATGATGGAGGCTACATGTGAATTGGGTCTGATGATCCATAGCCTAGGCTTTTGCTTCACACTAGTTTCTTTTAGGCAAGGAGTGGAATAAGGCCATAGTCCAACTGTAGTGAGCAGGATACACTGGCTAGGAGATTAGTGTAGTGATTTCTGGGTGGAATAAGAAGAGTATATGGAGAGTAACTAACAAAAGTGATGGATATTAACAAGAGAAAACAATGCTGAAAACAACATAATTGCAAAACATATTAATATTCATATCAGAGCTAGAAGAAAAAACTAAATAGATGACCCAGCTAAGATTTACTTTGAAATTTGCGAAACTTGAAATTTGTGAAACTTGAAATCTGAGTTAATTACTATCCATGATAGCTAAGATCTTATCTTCCAGATTACTATTATCAGATATTTTAAGATGTCATAGTTCTTTTCTTTTGAAGGTCTTAAAATGTTACTTTTGTTCATTTAACATTAAAACATCGCAAATGGAACTAGTATTTTGTGTTCTACAATTTTTTCTTTTTAAAGATCTAATAGAAAGTGCATGATGGAATTGAGAACTATTTCTTCCACCTAAGGCTTTTTTTGGTAAAGTGTAAACTGTAGTTTCCTTCCAATTGATATGCATAAACTTTTCTCCCCCCTCAACAGTCTTACTGTTTATTTTACTCTCTATAGCATCTACAGAACAAAATCTACCAAGTCAAAGTGATTTTCTTCAAGAGCCAATACAGGTAACTTCTCCAATTTAATCTTTGATTTATTCTTTGCTACTCAAGGAAGAACCTCTTGCTTTGGGAAAAATGATCAGACTTATGGATTTTAATGTACCTAACTAAATTATTGAAAGTATTCTAAGAATGTCTAGTTTTTTTAGATTAAGTACAGCTTGTCCTAAAAAAGATTCCCTGATGACTATACTGAAAACATCTATTATAATAAAGGTTTACTGACTTTAGCAAAGAAAGAGCAAGCCTGAAGATTTCAGAGGTACCTTGTCCAAGAATATTACTTTGCTATTGAGCTACATAAGTCAATATGTCAGCATAGTTAAAGGTCTGAAGAAAGGAATTAATTTTGTTTAGTGCATGGCTACCCAGTTTCCCTCTACACAATAGTTAACATTCTGAGGATCTAATTTTCACAGAATGTACTTAGAGATACAAAAGGACCAGGTCATTGAGTTCTCTAAATACCAGTTGCATTTTCATCAACAGTAAGCCCAAGGTTCGTTTGTTTTCTGGTCATTACCTTTACAAAACATTTCTCAGTGTCTCTCTGAAAACCTTATGGTAGTTTTCTTGACAGTAGCTGCTTTGACAATTAAATATTTTGACAAGTTTGTTCAACAGTTGTAGCCTTTTCTTCCAAAAACGTTTAAGTATCATTTGTTTACAGTGGCTTATGTATAGTTTGGTGAGGTGTGGCTCAATTGGCAAACTGTATTTGTTGAGCAGGGTATATTGGTGGGCTTTCTTTTTTTTTTTTTTTTGAGTTGGAGTCTCATCTCATTCTGTCGCCCAGGCTAGAGTGCAGTGGCACATTTACAGCCACCTCAGCCTCTGTTTATTGGGCTCAGGGGATTCTTCCACCTCAGCCTTCCAGTTAGCTGGAACTATAGGTGCGTGCTACCATGTCCAGCTAATTTTTTTGATTTATTGTAGAGACGAGGTCTTGACCAGGCTGGTCTCGAATTCCTGGGCTCAGGCAATCCTCTTGCCTTGGCCTCCCAAAGTGCTGGGATTACAGGCTTGAGCCACCGCGCCTGGCCTATTGGTGGGGTTTTTCCCTACCTTCTCCTACTCTACTTACCACTTTAACTAAAACAGTTCCATTTTATCTGTTCTAGCTGTTTTTAATTTAAAAAATTAAAAAAAATTTTTTGTAGAGATAGGGTCTTGCTATGTTGCCCAGACTGGTCTTGAACTCTTGGGCTCAAATGATCTACATAAGACTTTCAGTTGACAAATTAATGTGCTTTGAAAAGCCACTGGTCTAGTTCAGTAGTTCTCTGGTACAGGCCTGTGGGATGACAGCATCAGAATTCTCTGGCCACTTTAACAAAATATATATTTCTAGGTATTACCTTAGACCTACTTGAGCAGAATTTCCAGGGTGTTATCTATATTTTTAATAAACTCGCTGGGTGATCTACATACCTATTTTTGAAACACTGGTTTCAAGTTTTATGTTTATTCACCGATACTCCAGTTGGTCTAAATGAGAGAACAATAATTTGGAAGCAAGAGTTGCCATAACTTCTAAATGAATACTATTGTAAATACATTTGTCTTTATCTTTTTTATTAAGTGAATCTTCTAACTAAAATTTCAGTCTTTTAAAGACTATCAGGTGGCCTAAGCTGCCTTGACTTGGCATCTGTGAGTCTTTCCTTGGCAATAGAGTCAGTTTTGTCCCCCCACCAACAGCCAGTCCCACTTTTGTTGGGCAGTTGTCTCATTTTAATGACAGAGTCAGAAGAAAGGCCTAGTTTTAGAAAACACTCTAATCTCATAGAAGCTCTGATATTTTGGCCAGATCGAAAGTATGCCTATTTATTTAGGTATATCAAGTGTTCTAAAGGATTTTGAAAAAATTTTCCCATAAGATCTTTTAAAAATATCCTCGCTCTCTAAGAAGCAGCATGTTGTGGTAGCTTCAAGGAAGTCACTCAAACATAACTTTTCTGATGTTTGGCTACCACTCATTAATTTCCAACTTACCTATTTTATTGCTTTGGCTTCTGAGAACCACATACAAGCAGTTAGATAAAAGGAGTATATTCATTGCCACTTTGGACTTTGCTATTGCTAGATTTTTATGGGTGTCTTTCTGTTAGGTTCTAATACCTGCCATGCTGTAGAATTCTTTCCTAGCCTCTGTTTTTAGTTTTTTATTGATTACAGTTGTCGTAAATTTTGTTCCTACTGTGCTTTCTCCTAAATTTTATTTTATATATATGATCAACTTTAATTTATTACTAGGATTTTGATGCCATTTTTATTTATGTAGAGATTATCTTTCCTATTTATATTTCAACCTAACTTCTTTAAGATACTGGTAGCACTTGGAGTGAAAGCATAGTTATGATCTTTGGCAGAGCTGTGCCTATCAAAATTAAAAATTAAAAAAAAAAAAAAAGCACATAGAGATGAGTACCAGAGCTCATCTTCTGTGAATGCCACCTAGTGCCAGACTGAAAATGTGGCCCCAAATTTCCAGGGCCAAGAATAAGTGAAGATGGATTAGAGGTGTAGTTTTGATGACTGGGCCTGGAAAGGCAGTGTAGCAGCCTGCTTGGGTTTGAAGCTCAGCTCTGCCACTTAATTCTAGTGTGATCTTGGGCAAATTACTTAACCTTTCTTTGCCTCTGCCTCATAGTCAGTAAAATGAGGATAACTGTACGTGCTTCACAGGATTATTGTTAGGATTAAGTCTGCTAATATCTATAAAGTGTTTAGCATAGTGCCTGGTACTGGTGAATGCTCATTGAGAGTAGCATACTAGAAAGCCCAGGGCCTAAGAAATAAAGGGAACAATATATGCTTTTTACAATATTTTGTATCTTCCTGTGTCTAGGCTACTTCTCCAGTTACTTGTAGTTCAAATGCTTGCTTGGTTACTACCGATCAGGCTTCTTCCGGATCTGAAACAGAGTTTATGACCTCAGAGACTCCTGAGGTAATAAAAGACCAATTGTCTTCATTTCTTTTCTGTCTTAAAGAGTAGCAGAACTAGCTTATCTTATGAATTGTAAGCATGACCAACTGAATGACATAACATTTATATTTTACTAATGTATTGCTCTCTATAGATGTGTGATCTTTGAATTTATACGCTTAATGTTATTGTGGCCTTGCCATATAAGTAGATTTAATTGCTTTATCTGATGCAATAAATGTCCATGTTTTAGGTAGGATTAGGTCTAGATTCTCACTATATTTACACTAAAAGACTTTCTTAGAAAAGTCTCTTATTTATGTAACTGAAGACTTAATAACATTACAGTGTTAATATTAGTGCTGACTCAGTTGGAATGAGTTATGATCTCTTTTTGGTTAACTTTGTCAAAAGTGTTTTGATGTTATTTTTGTGTTTTTAGTTTTTAGTTATAGTTTTTGCTAAGTTTGAGCAAATCTTTGAGATAAACATAGTAGGAAATGATAAATGTTGGGGGAGTGATTTAGCAACTATTAGATTTTATTTTTGGGGAGGTAATTCTTATACAAGAATATTTATTCAATATAGAATATAAGAAATATAATTAACCTGCATAATGAGCATTTGTATACCAACCCTGAATTGTACTGCACATCTTCAAATTTAAAAATTAAAAAAAAAACACATAGGGTAAACTTAAAGGGTGTGAAAAATATGTAATAGAAAAGCAGTTACTAATTATCCAACAGCACAAACATACTGTTCTCTTTACACATCACTTCTCCAGTATACACATCCATGGGCTCGGGGAAAGGGAACAGCAACAACAAAAAGAAATATAATCATTAGTTTTTATGGTACTGACTTGGTCTAAATTTATATTACTTGGTTCTTCATTTTGAGAAGAAATGATTGTTACCAGGTGACTGATAGCTAACTGCTTCATAATCTGATTGAGATTGGTTTTTGGTTATTTTTAAAGCCTGTGGATTTATAATCTGTTATGTCAAGAATCTGTTGTTCACTTAGAAAAGAGTTACTTAAGTTAGAACAGAATGTTTTCTTTTTTAGGCAACTGATTTAGAAACCCACTAATAATTCTTTAAAATAGAGAAATATTAACACTTACTAAGCAACTAACTCAAGGTTTTTCTTAAACCTGATTCTGCTGTATAAATTTGGAATGATAATAGTTCCTTAAGTGGAAAATGCCATTTCAGGGCTTGGAAAGGACTAGGTGCTCATAAAAAGTTCAGCCCCTCATCTGTAGACTGATTATTGGTAAGACTCTTTCACTTAGTCAGCAAGCTGTGCAAAGCAAATACTGGTGTGCATCCTCAGCAGTTGAGATTTGAAATTGTAAGCAAAAGCTATTCTTTTGCATTCCTGTGTCCAAATGTCATCCTAAAGAACTTGCTGACTTTTGCCAGTTTGGGGTTTAGTGTAAGTTAACTGCTTGTTATATGGCAGGTGATTGGCTGATGCTGCATTTCTCCTCCCCAGGCAGCAATTCCCCCAAGCAAGCAACCGTCTTCACTAGCTTCTCCAAATCCTCCCATGTCAAAGGGCTCTGAACAGGGCTTCCAGTCACCTCCTGCAAGTAGTAGTTCTGTAACCATTAACACAACGCCCTTTCAAGCCATGCAGACAGTGAGTATGAAACATGAATGATGACTGCAGTTCCTTATTCCTGTCAAAAGCCATTGTTTCTCTTACATATATTATTGGGTACTCTGTGAAAAATTTGCCTTTTGTAAAACTCTTATTTGGTCTGGTAGAATTTACATTTGTCCAAGAGAATACTGTTGTGGCAGAAATATATTAAGTCCACAGCCTCTAGAATTTTGAGTGGGTGTTTTGTCAGAGTATTTTTCCCTCTTTGAAAATTAGTAGGAGGACCCATATTAAACAAAGAAAATGTGTAGATGAGAAACAGAATTTTCTAGCAACAGCTTAATAATATTAACTGTTACTAATATCAATACTAGTGATGCTCCATAGTATCAATAACCTGAAATACTGTTGAAACTTTCATTTGATTTCTTCCTGATCTCATGATGGCTTTTAAAGATTTGTTCAGATTTGTGTGGTGTTTTGAATTACAAATTTTTCTACCAATTGTAGGTTAAAAATTTTTTGGGGGGTAATACAGCTAGATTTTTGTGTTTATTCTCCAAATACAGACTAGTATAAAACAGTTCTTCAGGGAAAACAACAACAAAACCTTAGTGAGCCAATAAGTACCCTTTCTGATGGTGCTTAGTGCCCCATTCCAGGTGCTTTGGAGTGATGGAGTGGGTGGAGCCAGTGGAGTAGCAGTGGAAAGCAGGAACAGAGCAGGTAGATAGGCTAGTGAGTTGACAGCTTATTCTGACCTCATCACTTAGAATTTCTTAGTTCTAGACAGCATATCTTAGTTTCCTGGCTTTTACTCTTTCCTTGTCAGTCCATCCTGTGCAGTATGGTAACGTTGATTTTACTTTTGTCTGATTGAAAGCACACAGTGATCCATTACAGAGTGAAATTGAGTCCTTTGCCTGACATTCAGTATCTTTTGAAGTCTGGTATAACCTGCCAGACTAGTCCCCTGAGCTTCCTTGTACATTCTTGTCACAGTACCTTTTTGCTCTTGCCAGTCTGTCTTCTCTGCCTGTTGAATGCTACCCAGTTCAGACTGGTTCTCATTCATTCATTTACTAAAGAGGTAATCACGAAGCCAGGCACTATTCTTTTTTTTTTTTTTTTTTTTTGAGTTGGAGTCTCACTCTATCGCCCAGACTGGAGTGCAGTGGCCGCTCCCGGCCAC